>WBNH01009790.1:0-11713 GCA_013401255.1 Urocolius indicus
TTCCTTGGATGTCTTCAAAACCTTCTGGATGGATACCTTCCTGTGTGACCTGATCTAGGTGGGCTTGTTTCTGCAGGGGGGTTGGACTAGATGATCTCTAAAGGTCCCTTCCAGCCCTACCATTCTATGATTTGTAATTTGTAAACAACAGAGGATATATTGACTGAGATGTTTGGAAAATTGTGATTTTCAGGCAATTATAACAGAAGTAGCATAATTTATTCTTAATACTTGCTGTGATTCATCATTCCTATTCAAAGTAGCTCTAAAATTTTATCATGGGTAAAGGATCCCATGGTACTATTTATAAATTTATGAAATATAACAACTTATTAATAAAAGAGATAAATGTTTATACTGAAAAATAGAGCATGTGAATAACATAAATTCTGAGGGAAGAAAAATTAATATACACGGAACATGAGGGTAATCATCAATCATTCAGGCTACCAATGTGAGCACAGGGCAGAGATATGGGTTTACCGAAGTCTTTGAACCTGGACTCTGACATGGCACAAACCAAGGCATTGCTATCTTATTGGATATGAACCCAACTCATTAGTTGAATATCTTGGCAGGAATTTTCTTAGAAGCACATTAATATTGCATCAAAACCGAGGTCTGAGAGGTTTAACATTGGCATTGAATTGCTTTGTGATTTTGCTTCCATTGCTTTGTGCATTCACTTGCACAAAATGAACAACTGAGATAGCTGTCACTGTCAGCACAACTTTTAATCTTTTTAAAAATAGTTCATTTCTGAGTTATTAGAAAGAAAGTACTAAGAGAACAAGAGAAATCATAATACCATTTACTAAAGCATGGATTACAGTGGTGGAAAGTAACTGCACTTTTCTTGACTATTAATGAATTTGGAAGTAGGTGGCTGACATATCTTGTTCGTAATGTTAAGACTGTCAGCTCCAGCAAAATAACCTTCAGCTTTCATTTCAGAGAAAACTTAAAAAATGTGAAGTTCGTGTTTTCTTGAGACAAAGAAATCAGGAAGGAAAATCCTGAAATGTATTGTTTAATAAAAGAACGATAAGAGAAATACGTTGCATTTTACTATTTTCTATTTTTTCTGAAGTCGGCATTGATGATGTGACCATGAATTGTTTTGTTTTGAGAAAAGTGAAATTCTCTTATAAAGCACTTTGTAGCTTATGACGGAATTAATCATACTTACTTGCAATACTCATTTCTCGTTTACTGTAGGCATCTGAAACTAAATCTGTTAATGCTTCATGAAGCAGTTTTATTCTAGCTACTCTTTAATGATTGGTTTAAAATAAATTGATGAAGAAATTATCTCATATTGCAAGTATTTATTTTCCTAAATTTTGGTTTTTTCTATCCTATTGTTATCCAGAGAATAGTTAATATCATTAAAATTCTTCATTCTTTGCCTGTCAAAAAACAACTGGAAGGCATTTTTAGGTAAGAAATGACTTGAAGCTTGATCTCTGAGGCTTCATCATATATGGTCAGGAGTGCATACTGTATCATCAGTTCTTTTAGGATTAAAACAAACATGCATACCTAGAGCTTCTGCTATGCTCTTTCTCCCACAAATAAATTTAATGTAATAAAGCTTTTTTCCTCCTGTGTTCTTATTTCTCAAGTTTTATGATAGATTCATAAAGTTAACAGGATCTAGTATAAGGTGCTGTCTTTATGTATAAGATGTATGTTTTATGTTGATTGTGATAATGGAAACTTTGTAGAACTGCAGTATCTTGTGTCATTAAGACATTAACTACATGATCAATGCAGATATTTCTATTTATTTTTTTTTTAAGAAAATTTTAATTAAGCTAGTCAAAGGAAAGTCCTGAATGTTTTCTTGGTTTGAGCATTGTTTGATCTGAGTTGCTTATCTTCTTCCTGCACAATGATTCAGCATGACATATCATGTAAAATGACATCATTTAATAACATCAAGTCCTCCTGCTTCAGAAGCTTCCTTCTGTACTGTCTCCTCCTCTAAAAATTAATCCCTCAAGCCATGTTTGAAGTTTTAAACTCCCACTTTCTTTGGTTTTAGTTTTAGAATACCACCTTGGTTAGAGAATGAATTTAAATTAGTATTTTACAAAAATTAGAAGAATCTCTTTAAAATTTTACTAATGTCTACAGGGCATTCTGCTTGTGATATGAAACCACGTGAATATAGAGAATGTTTATAAGTTTATGGGATAAAGCAGTTTTCAGTTGCATAAATAAATGATTTATCAGAAGATAAGCAAGTTAAAAATGTTCTTCCCTCAAGTTATCTGCGTAATTTAGAAAATTTCTGTTCTTAAGCCCTATGGTCATCATCCAAAAGTGAGTCATCTAGGTGCTTTGGTAGTTTCCTTACCTCCCTGAATGATTCAACTCAGTTTGCAGACTCTTCATCCTCATCTGTCCTTGGAATACTCACGAGGTTTTATCTTAGCACTAATTAAGCCTCAGGGAAGCTATGACATGTAATATAAAAGTTGAATCACCACATAATGCATCAAGGGTTTGGAACTGATGTTTTTTTCACCTCAGAGCTAGTAACTAGAGATAGTGGCCAACAGCACTCTTAATTTTTCTTTTAATTAAAAATTTAAAAAACACATACAAACATGCATTTTTAAATAGCCATAATCTGCCATGTATATTTAATGTGTCAGTTTTACTCTACTGCAAGCTCTGTTAAGAAAGATTTTTCTGGACTTGCCAGAACAGTACCAATTTATATTCCTTTAAAGTAAACTCAGACAATGCATTAACCCCCAAAATATCAGTATAGATTGTTGTGCTTTGTTTTCTTTTCAGTTGTCCATCTGGATTCCTCCTCCTCATATGGAAGCTGTGTTTATGTCTATGCTTGAACTACATGACACACTTTTGTGTTTCATTTTACATCTCAAATGTAACTAGAAAAACAAACAGGATACTGTGTATGGTCTGGAAGTGAGCTGTACAAAAGTATGGAAGCAATGTAGCTATAGGAGGCAATATCTATGCAGAAGACACTGCTAGTTTGATGCACTGAATTACTTTGAGATAGCTCTAGAAATTTTTGTATTAATGTAATGTACTGTTCTTGTCTTAAAGGTCCAAATACTCTCATAAATACTGTGACCATGTTATTCTGTTAATTTTCTACAGTCAACAGATAGACCTCAGGCTTTGATTTCATGAATCACAGAATCACAAAATCACAGAATCAGTGAATGGTAGGGATTGACAGGCACCTGTAAAGATTATGTAGTCCAACCTTCCCGCTTGAGCATGACCATCTAGATCAGGTCACACTATGAAAGACACTTGAGATTCCTTACTGACCAGCTCTGAAGCCAGTCAAGATACCGCTGAATGGTAGCACAGCCTTCTGGGGAATCAGCCAGTCCTCCCAGTTTGGTGTCATCAGTGAACAGGCTTAGGGTACACTCCGTCCCCTCATCCAGGTCATTGATGAAGATGTTGAACAAGACTGGCCCCAGAACTGATCCTTGTGGAACTCCACTGGCCACAGATCTCCAACGTGATTCTGTGTGATTGACTACCAATCTCTGGGCTCTGTCATTCCACCAGTTGTTAATCCACCTCAATCAGCTTTTTGATGAGGATGTAATGGGAGATGGATTGAAAAGCCTTGCTGAAGTCAAGGTAGATGGCATCTACTGCTCTTCCCTTATCTAGCCAGCTAGCTATAATCTCATAGAAGGGTATCTTGTCAAGCAGGACTTTTCCTTGGTAAATCCATGTTAAGTACCCCTGACAACCATCTTTTCTTTCATGTGTATTGAGATGACATCCAGGTATGGAGGTGAGGCTGACCAGCCTGTAGTTTCCTAGGTCATCTTTCTTGGTTTGGTTTTTTTTTNTGCTTTTCTATTTTTTTTTTTTTTTAGGATTTGAGTGACATTGGCCTTTCTCCAGTCCTCAGGAACTTTACCAGTCCTCCACAATTGATCAAAAATGATGGAGAGTGGCATAGCAATGACATCATCCAGCTTGCTCAGCACTCATGGGTGCATCACATCCCATATATTTATGGGCTTGCTCAACAGATCTCTAACTCATCCTCATCCACCTAGTGAAAGTATTCTGTATTCCAGACTATTCTGTTATCCCCCATGTACTGGACTTCCTGAGATCTGTTATTGGCAGTGAAGACTGGGGCAAAGAAGGCATTCAATATCTCTGCCTTCTCTGCCTCTTCTGTCACCAGGACATCCTCCTTGTTCATCAGTGGTTCATATTCTCCCTAATCTTCCTTTTGCTGCTGAGGTATTTGAAAAAGTACTACTTATTTTTTGCTTTACTTCCTTTGCTAGGTTTAGTTCCAAAAGGACTTTTGCTTTTCTATTTTTGTCCCTGCATACTCTGGCAATGTTGCTATACTCTTTCCAAGCAACCAGCCCCGTTTTTCTACCTTCCATAGACTTCATTCTTCTCTTTGAATAGTTCCAGTAGTTCTTTTTTTTTTTCATCCATGTTATCTTCTTCCCTTTTTTTTCTGATTTTCTACTTGTGGGGACACATCAATCTTGGGCTTGGAGGAAGTGGTGTTTGAAGATTGACCAGCTTTCTTGGGCACTTCTAATATCTAGAATCCTGTCCCATGAGATTCTTCCAGGGACATCTTTGAAGAGGCCAAAGTTAGCTTGCCTGACGTCCAGGGTTGCTGACGTCCTACTTAGTCCACAAAGGATCTTGAACTTCACTATCTCATGGTCACTGCAGCCAAGGTTGCCTCCAACCTTCACATCTGCAATGAGACATTCTTTATTTGTTAGCAAAAGGTCTAGCAACACACCTCTCCTTGTTGACTCCTCAACCACTTTTGACAAGAAGTTGTCATCAATATTCTGTAGGAACCTTCGTGAATGTGTGTGCTTGACTAAGCAGCTTTGCCAGCAAATGTAAGGGTGGCCGAAGTGACTCACTTTGTTAAAACTCTGGTTAGAGGAGACTGTGTCCTATGGAAGTGATCCAATATTCACAGAAGCTGTAACTGTAGGAAGGAACTCATGACTAAGAAGCTCATTAAAATTATGCCCAGAAGAGGCCCTGTCCTGAGGGAGAGACCCTGTATCTGCAGAAACTGCAACCATGGTGAAGAATCCACGCCAGAGATATTCACCGAGGACTCTGTCCCGTGTGAGGGACCCTGTATCAGCAGAAGCCACAGCTGTTGGGAACAACTCACACCAGAGAAGTTCGTTAAGGACCATGTCCTATGGGAGGGACCCCATGTTGGAGCAGGGAATAAATGTCAGGAGTCGTCCTCATCTGACAAGAGAGAAGCTGCAGAGCCCATCTGTGAAAGAATGACCACATTCTCCATTTCCTGCCCTCCTCAGCCATTGAGGGAGGAGGAGGTAGAGATATCGGGAGCAGGGAGGAGGGATGAGGGAGGGAGATCTTAAAGTGTTGATTGTAATTTTCTCATCATCCTGCTCCTTTTTGCTTTGTTCTGTTCTGTTTCTTGTAGGTAGTAGAATTAACTTTTCCTATGTTCCTTTCTAAGTCAAGTAGTGGAGTCTGTTTTTTACCCAGAATCATAATTGGCAGCGAGCCCCCCCTGGCCTTGTCTTAATCCACAACAACCTGAGTTATCTTTTTCCTCCTCTTTCACTGGGGTCTCTGTCAACCTAACAAGGGTGGAGGTGGATGGGGGCACCAAGCGAGAGGATGTCGTGGTACTTTCATGCTAGTTGGGCCAAACCACGACACGTAGGCTGTGTGCATTGGTGTACCAGCAATGCAGGGGCTTATTTGAGCAGACAGGTTTCCCTGGATTGGTGCAAGAGGATCCTTCATCATTTGAAACTCCCTCAGGATGGTCAGACTCTGCTTTTTGTCTTGGTATGGGGCTGAGGAGCACTCAACATTACATTTCCTACTCTGACCCATTTTCCTATTGAATGGGATGACACATACTTTGCCATTTTGCATCCTACCTTCAGTTTAAAGCCCTCTTAATCAAATTGGCCAGCCTGTTCTTAAAGATACCAGTATCCTTTTGATAAATATGTCCTGGAGGGAAGGAAACAGGTTTGGGTTTTTTTTGTTTTTTTTTTTTTTGTTCATACTGACTTAGTTATTCTGAATCTTGGAGTCTGGTTAGACAAAACACAAAGCTAATTTTATTTCAGTTTTCTGAGCTATGATTCTTTCACCTTGACATAGTTTTTTTGGGAAAGAAGATAGATTACAATGGTGTGCTGAAGTAAAAGTAGTTGGTTTTACCCTTCATCCCCTCAATTCACTAGTGATGAAAATACATTTTAATTAGTTGTAACACAGCCTTTTTCATCTTTGTCTAATTGTTTTATTTACCTAATTATATTGAACATTCAGCCAATTCTTTCTAGAAGAATACTGCTGTGATATTTTCTGTGATATTTTGACCAGGTAGCTCAGTGTCCTCGTTAGCTTCATATTCTAGTGCTCCCATGAGCAACAACATTTTAGACTGGTAAAATGGATGTTTTGATTATTTAAATTCACTAAAAAATTAAAAATAAAAAAATATTCCAATCACACCATTATATGGTTTCAAAAAAGCAGTTTATTCTGACAGTTGAGAATGTATGCCACAGCTATAAAAATCTTCATATTTCCAATGTCAGACCAATGCTAGGGAAAATGAAACTAGATGGGTGAAAGGAAATTTGGACGAGACAGGTAATAGCAAAAAAGAGAGTGCATGCAGAGCAATTTGACTGGAAAATGGTAATCCCAGCATGCCAGAAATACCATTGTGTTGGTATTTCTTGTATTCTGATGCAGTAATTATGCAGTTTCTGACAGATTTGAAAGAGTGGAAAGAGAACTAAGCTATGAAATGTTGGTTTCCATCTACCTTTGCTGTGATCCATTCAAAATACTGTACCTTAGTGCAGTCAGTATATACCATAGCTGTAAGGTACTTTGGGGGGATTTTATGCCTTACTAAAAAAGTACATATAATATTGTCGGGGTTTAGGTCCATCTAGGAACAAAGGACAATGAACAGCTGTAAGTATCAAGAGCCTTTGAAAACCACAAAGGACATGGTGGGCTTACTTTCCACTTATGGTTCCAGTTAAAACAGACTGGACTATTCAACTTGGGGAAGAAAATAAAAATTAATTTAATCCACCAACAGTCAAAGATATAACAAACAGAAAACAGAAAAAGTGGGATGACAATGATGTGTAAAATTAGACTTTTAAGACGACTTTCTCCTACCTATCCCTCCTACTCATCCCTTCTTGCCGATCTCAAAGCCCTGATCCCATGGTCTTTACCTCCTGCCATGTTAATAGTGCAGGGAGGCAGGGAATGGGTGCTTCAGTCACTCCTTTCTGGCTGGCTTCTGATGTCTTGGCTCAGGGCAGTCAGACTCCTCACTGGTCTTCCTTGCTCCACCACAGGGTCCTTCACACACCCAGAATTTTACTGAAAGTAAAGGTAATATACTTTTTCCCCTTTTGGTATAGAAAGCATTTAAGAAAAAAAAAAAGTAATTAACAGAGATTGCCAAAGTCACTTATCTTCACTCTGTTCTCTTTGACTGTACATGACTAATTATTTTTTTTAAACTCTAGTATCAATCGATAGTTAAAAAAACCCACAGAATTGTTCTCTTTTTAGAGAAATCTTTGTGTTTAGTTGTCAGATAACACACAATTTTCAATTCTGTTTGAACTTGATCACTCTATAAAATGTTTTAGGATTTCTTTCACATCACACTAAGATCAGTTCATACTTGCTTTAATTTAAAGAAATTCTTACTGAGATGTTAATTTTCAATGAGCACTAAAGGACTAGATATTGTTTCTATGTGATGTGAAGGAAATATCTAGCACTGGAAGCAATTTGCGTTTTGTTTTTCTATGTTTTCTCATCAGTCTTTGTTTTCCTTCACAGTGACATAACAGTTTATATAAAACTTGGAAAAGGTATTGTTGCTGGAATGGCAGTTATTTATGACAAAGATAAAGAAAAAAAAAAAAGGTAAGAAATATTTTATCTGCTTCTGTATAGATCATGCCCAATAACAGAATCTACCTCCAGTGAATGGGATTACTAATTTGTGAAACAGATTTATAGCAGATGTTGATTTCTAGAAGAATAAGCAATGATTTTCGTACTGGATTTTTAACTCTTTTAAGTAAAGGTTTTCTGCCTGTAAGATGATTTAATGTAGATGGCTTTCTAATTTATTTGGGACTTCAATTGCTTTTAAAATATCGTTCAGACATCAGAATTGTGTTTTGTCCATGAAAAATTTCTAATTCATGGCAGTTAAATCGCTGGTTTTAAATGGATCCATTAACATTACAAATTCTGGAACTGCAATTTAATGTACTAAAATTGCATTTATTGTATTCATACTGCTTGAAATATGTATATTCTTTATTTGAAAATAATTTTCATCAAGAGAAACATTATGCAAGGGTTAGAGATGTGTAAAGATTGGAATACATAGGTTCTTAAATTCTTAATTCTCTCTAAGAATATATGGATTTTTAAAAAAAATCTTTTGTGAGATTAAATAGCTTTGATAGATGCTAGAAAAAAAGAATAGAAATTAATTTATAGATTGTTCACATTACAAATTTGCAGAACCAATACTCTCTATTGGCTTGTCAGATGTATTTGTATCTGACAGTCTTAGTCCCAGAGAAGCAGCTTTAGTTTGCTGGTAGCATAATTGTTATAAGAATATCTGACAGTTTCAAAGGCATGTATGTAATGAATAGACTTCTATGTATATCATAGATATATAAAAGTGCCTTTAGGCGTTCTGCATAACTTTTAAGCTATAAACTAATTTTACTTAATGGGACACTTCATGTGAACCTGCTTAGGAATAGCCTGTATTGAAATTTCATAAGTTTCAGCAATAAGCAAATCTGAAATTGTGTAACATTCATTCTTGGTAACTGGAATTATTAAGGGAGAAATAATTCTTTTTAACTAAAATATTTTTACTATGTTTTCCTTGAAAGCTGAAGCAGAAGACTCGTACTCTTAACAAAATGAAAAGTGGTCCGACACATTTGTTTTATACATACTAAGAGAAAATATATGACAGTGCAAAGCTGAATAAGGGTTTTATAGGCATAAGCATGGAATAGCTACATCCGTCACAAGTGACAAACCCTTTAGCAAGCCTTACAGGTCATCCTGTGCACATGTCAATAACACCTAGGAAATAAAACTTACTCAGGCAGTTATGTGCTGCATGTTATCTCAAAAGCTTAGGATACTCTAACAGTTCCAGAAAAGATGAATGGCAAGGTGGAACACAGGTGAATATGTAAAAAAGGGCTTAAAATTTTTGGATGACAAAATATATTTTAATCAGTGGTATTATAAATTAATAGAAAGGTGTGGATTATATTTTGCCTCTGAAAATAATGAAAATTATCTTTTCCAAACACATGCAATTTTACTTCCATTAGAAGAAAATGTAATATCATATTTCATCCATTACGTGAACTTAACCATATGTTTTCATAAGCTGTATTTTTATAAACTTCTGCTGACTAAGCACTAGAGGAAAATCTCTGCCATAATTGACACTGCTTTGAACAGACTCAGGTTTGATTTTCATGTGAAAGTAGATTTCTAACTTTATGTTCTCCTCCTACCTTCCTTATCAGTATAGGTAACAGACAGATTAATATGGACAAGTGTGAAATTAATCTATAACATTTTAATATTGTCATAAAAATTTTGAATCCAAACTCTATGAAGGGTGAAATTCAGTATTAGTGTTCAAGACACAGATTTTTCGAATATAGTTCAGATTCAATTCTATAGCTTGATGTTTGAAGTAATTAGATTTCTTTATTAACTTAAAGATATTTTTGTGCAATTCTTTTTGAAGAATTGTTTTAGAACTAATTATTCAGTATTTCTCTTCATACTTGAATACTTTTTTCCTAGCTCCTAAGACGCCATTTTTTAATCAGGTCATATTTTAAGACCTGCATATATTTACTTCTCCATTGCTATTTATATTTGGCTTCTGATTTTCATACATTAACCCTGTGTTTCTAAATAAGCAATATGCAGAGACCTAGTAATACACATAGTTTGAAATGCCATTCATGTATCTTAGGAAAATCAGGTTTTGCCAGTTTTACACAGCTGATAATTTGAATATAGGCTCTACATCATGAAATGGGATGTTTATCTTTTCTAATTTCACATCAAAGTAAACATGATAACAAGGATTGATGACTGTGATTTTGCAAAGAGAGTCCAAGACATACTGTAAAACATAAAATAGTAGGAGGAATTTCTAAGGTTGTTCCCCTCTTAATATTGACAGGGGAGAGAAAATGTAACAAAAGGCTCTTGGGTTGAGATAAGGACAGGGAGATCATTCAGCAGTTACTGTCTTGGGCAAAATGGACTCAATTTAGGGAAAATTAGTTTAATTTCTTACCAATCAAAACAGAGAAGGGTAATGAGAAATAAAATCTAAGTCTCAAAACTCCTTCCTCCTACCCCTCTCCTCATCCCAGGTCTGCCTCCTCCCACTGGTGACGCAGGGGAATGGTAAATAAAGGTTAAGGTCAGTTGATTGCAGATTGTCTCCGCCACTCTTTCCTCTCACTGGAAAGACTCCTCACATGTCCCCTGTTCTATCATAGTGTGACTCTGATGGGAGATAGTTCTCTGCAAACTGCTTCAATGTTGGTCTGTCCCATGGGCTGCAGTTCTTCTCCAATGTGGCCTCCTCTCTGACCATGGGATTCCCAGGTCCTGCCAGCAACCTGCTCCAGTGTGAGTTTCTCACAGGGTCATAGACTTCTTCATGCATCCACTCTCTCTGATGTGCAGTCCTCCCTGGGCTGCAGGTGGATTTCTGCTCCCTCATGGCCTTCGTGGCTGCAGGGACAGGGCCTCACCATGGGCTGCACCACAGGCTACAGGGGAATGTCCTCTCTGGCACCTGCAGCACCACTTCCCCTCCTTGTTCCCTGATTGATGTCTGCAGAGATATTATTCTCACATTCTCACATCCTTTCTTCCAGCTGCAATCGCAAAGGAATTTTTTCCCCTTCATAAATGCGTTTACCCCAGACACATTACCATCATTGCTGATGGGCTTGACCTTGGCCAGCAGCAGGTCCATCTTGGAGTCATGTGGTATTGTCTGTATCGGCTATAGGGAAAGCTTCTAGCAGCTTCTCAGAGAAGCCATCCCTGTAGACCATCCACCACCAAAACATTGTCATGCATGTCCAATATGTATAGGTAGTTTTGTGTGACACAAATCAAATGAATTAAAGTTTTTGGGATGATTTTAATTGTTGTGATTCTGAAGCCTTTGTCAATATTACTGCATACCCATTTTCACAGTTAATTTGAAAGAAAAATCCACGGGAGGCATGTTGGACTAATACATAAACACAATTATACATTACAGGACACTATTAACTTGACACAAAAATCTAATGCAAAAGTGTTCTGCTGTTGATGAAAGAGATCTATGTGGTGTGTCCTATCTAGCAGATTGTTCTGCATACACAGTTAAATCATTCTGTAATTCAGTACATTGAACTGCAGACTAATCTGTTAGGTCTCAGTCTATCAATTAGCCTGTGTCCTGAATTAAAGAAAAATGAGGTATCTGCAGGTAACCACATAAATATTTGAAATTTTTGGAAGTATTTTAAAATTATGTATTCAGCCAGTGTAACCAGGTGTCATGGTTTAGCAA
>WBNH01009794.1:0-21584 GCA_013401255.1 Urocolius indicus
TACTCTAGGTGGCCTTGCTCTGACAGGGGGGCGACTACATGATTTTTCGAAGTCCCTTCCAACCCATAAGGTTATGTGATTCTGTGATGGGCTTGGCAGTGTGAGATTAGTGGTTGGACTTGATGATCTTAAAGGTCTTTTCCAACCAAAATGATTCTGTGATTCTATGATGTGAAGGCCTTGGCACTCATAACATGTAAAGGCTGTGGAGCTACTTCCAGCTGAGTAGCTTTCCTTTAGCTGCTGGAGATGACTGCAGCAGACATTGTGTTTGGATTACTAGTTACTCACCAACAGAACTGTTTAGAGGAAAATCTATCCCCCTGTTCGTCCTTTGTACAAAGCAGATGTGTGCTCTCCTTGGCTCTGCCTGAGGTGTCTGTCAGAGCCCTGCAGTTAACAGTCCAACTGGTTCAGCAGCTGTGCACCTCACGGCTTGCTGGGCAGGATTTTCCTGATGCAGCAGGTACAGGCTGCTGGAGCAGCTTCAGAAGAAGATTATGCTATGAAGGAACCTGTTTGCTCAAGGGCAGTTGCAAAAAGGGCTTGGGTTTTGGGTTTTTTCCCAAAGTACGTTGTAAAAGGTAGGTTTGGCACATGTGTTAGCGTTTCACACATGCAGTAGCCTCAGTGACTCCCAGAAGATTCCTGCATGCAGCCCTTTGCGTGTTGACTGGAAAGTGCCAACAGTTTCAATACAGATTTCCAAGATCCTATGACTTCACAAAAGCTGCTTTCCAGTCTGAATTTCCTCCACTTGGAGCTTAGCCTGATGTTACCTTTAGTTTCCTGGAAAGTACAATCCATTGCTGTCTAGTGCTTGTGTGGGAAGTTTTTCATTGCTTTAAGCAGTAAGCTGTTATGCCCACCTGCAGGCTCACAAATGCCATGTGTTCATGGACTCATCCATAGTAGAAACACGTTGTGACTTCTGGACAAAGCCATTTTCTACAGGGATTGAGCCACTTGCAAAATGTTCATTTTGTAAAAGAAAACAAAGAAACAGTTTGTTTTCTGCTGAGGGTGTAAATGTTTTGTTTGCACTTGACCCAAAATCAAAATGTTTACCCTTGATAAAATGAGTGGAAGTCTTCTACTGGGGTCAGTTTGAGGTGACTGTGTCTGAAGTGCAGTTTAAGGCACCTCCTGCCTGGCTGTCTCTCAAATGGGTCTCTGTAGATGAAGTTTGCCCACTTGGTGCCCTGTGTCACAGCAGCTGGTGAGTCCAGAAGGTCCAAGTTCTCTATGGGAGGCAGCGCTGGTCCTGGTAGGTGTCGAGCTGGAGGCTGGCATCTGGACGTGACCGGGATGCCCAATGGCATGAATGAAATTACAACACATGAAAGTGTGGAATAGGAACGTAATTGTAAAGGTAGCATCTTGCAAGAAGCAGTATTTGTACAGCTTCTGTGGTGTGGTGGTCTCCTGTGGTGCTGCCTCTGACAGGCTCCTAGCTGGAACCATGTGGATTGCAAGTGGTCGCTTTCTTTGTTGTCTTTCTGCCTTCCTGGTATGGGAAATCCAGCAACCTTCTGAGGGAACAGGTGGGGAGGAGACCCAGACTAGCCTTGGTCCAGTCTTTGGATGGTTTGCTTGGTATGTGGAAGACCTATGTTTCTCTGCGTTGAGTGGCCAGACCTTTGTCCAGTTGGATATCTGAGCAAAGTCAAGCATCTCACTTGGAGAAATAGAGCAAATTCCTACTCCTCTGTGAAATTAGTTGTTTCCTCAGGGTCCAGACCTTCATCTGCAAGGCAGACAACCCAGCTTCAAGGTCGTCTGCCACAGGAGCCTTCTCCCTTTGATTCAGACAACAGAATACTCTTGGTCAACGGCGTATGTACCCCTTAAATGATGTAGGAAAGCCATGGCCCCATCAGTGTCTTCACTATCCTCTATTCCAATCTTTGGTCTCTCTGCAGTTTCTGATGTCAAAGTGCCAATGCTTCCCTCACACAAACGTACAGACATCACCATCTTCAAGCCCTTCATGGATCTGGACACTCAGCCGGTCCTTTTCATTCCCGACGTTCACTTTGCAAATCTGCAGCGTGGTGCTCACGTAAGTGAAGCTCCTGGGTGTGGATGAGAAGGGCTGTGGGATGTGTTTGCAGAATGCTCTGTGTGTGTATATATACATGGAATGGCAGCCTTAGTGCACCAATGCTGTAAACAAGTGCTGTCTGAGTCTCATGTGAGCAAGAGACATCACTCCAAGTCACATTGGCTGGAGTTAACTGGGGATGTCTTACGGATAAATTCTTTGCCTCTGAACTCCCGTTTCCATGAACCTGAAGTGATGTTTCCAGAGCATCTCCAGCTGGGACTTCATTGAATGAGCTGGTTTTCTCTTGTCAAGTCCATTGTGTTCCTGGTATGGTGCTGTGGGTGCTTGAGGTCCTTCAGCCTGCTGCTGTAAGGTAAAGAGCAGTGCTGTGGGACTAGTAAGTGGCTCTGTGATCTGCTGCCAGAGCGCCTGGCCCCAGCGTTCCTGGAAAGTGCCAGCTGACAGGAAATATGAAGGGAAAAATTGGAGTGCAACCAAGTTTCAAAATCTTGAACTTCTCTGTTCTTTGGCATGTTCCAACAGCATCTAAACCCTGCTTTCTAAGAGCATTGCCTAAACTCCTAAGAGGAATGGAGAATAAGCTTGTATCTGTAAGGCTGACTTTTCCCACTTATTTTATGAAAAGACTCTGGTGTTGAGCTCTGCCAGAAGGCTCTGTACCAGTCCAGTCAGAAAGCTGGCTGGGTCCTGTAGGTTCCTATCTCTCCATGAACCTATGATTCTATGATTTGATTTTTCTCTTCACAAAAAAGGATGAAGATGATACTGGCTTTTTGAAGGTTAGCCAAAATGGTGTTTGATATGGGCTTGAAAGATAGTAAAAGGAAATGAATTCTAGTTCTGGATTAAATTTTCACAACACCCAGAGCAAGTAATATTTGTGTTTTTAAAGGAAGGCTGGTGTTTACTGCTTGGACCAAAGCTACTTCTAGTAGTGTAGTCATGGCTGACTCCTCACTTGGCAGCCTTGTTTGCCCATGTCCTAGACTGAGGCGCTTATGAGCATTTATGAGCCAGCTGCCTGTCCCTTGCAACTCCTGCTAGGGGCTCAGGGCCTCCCTCTCCTTTCACCTGATTCTATTGGACCTTGGCTCATGGCAGATGCAGCAGGATTGTTGTTCCATGTCAGTGATTCTCTAATGCAAACAAAGCTATTGCCAAGTTGTTATTAACAGATAGCACTTGAAGGGATGGGGAGAGCATTGCTGACAAGAACATCTGATATCAGCTAATGGGTCTGTCCCTTTGCAGCTTTGTTTAGTAGGATTCAGAGCCTTTTGTAGTGTTTTTTCAGGACTGAGTGCCACATAAAGTTCTCACTAGATAGGTAATTCAGCTTGTGTTTTTCTGCCTATGTCAAGAAAATCTCCCCTTTGTTTTAAAAGGTCCTTCCTGTTGCTTCAGAAGAACTGGAGGGTGAAAGGTAAGAGCCATGTTGTTTCAGCCTGCTGAAGCCTTGCCCTTAGAAGGCAAGTCTCTGTAATTGTACTGCTGCTAACTTTTTGCCCTGTCAATTACAGCTCCAACCTGAAGAGAGGAGCATATATTGGTGAAGAGGATTTTATCTCTACCCCGAATAAGATGGCCAGAATAGAGGAGCCAAAAAGAGGTATTATTTTCTTCTTGCAGAGGCTGAATTATTGGAGTGCTTGTCCACCATGGCAGAGATGCATCTGAGGCTAAAAAGTTATTTTATTTTTTGAGTATGCTTTAGCCTGATTTTTTTCATGCTTTTTGGGTAGTAATAGAAAGAGATTGTATACCAGGATGTAATTCAGCTCCACAAACCTTTTACAATGTCAGAACTTTTAGGGTGTTTTGCCAACTCGGATACTGAATCTGTAAGGAAGGAGACTCAGAGGAGGTGAGCAGTTTACCAGTCTCCTGGGGAGACTGGGGGAGAGAATTCTTCATGCAATCCACAACAAAATACCTTGGGAGTCTTCTCTAGGACTTTAAGCAATGGATGCCAAGAACTGGTTCTGGGTACAAAACTGCTACATCATTCCTTATAATGAAAAACAGGCTACTCGCTCCTCAGAGACAAACTGAGTGAATGCTTATTTTTAACCTGTTGTCAACCTTTGTGGCTTTATGGTGTGGGATTGGTTGTTGCTGTGGTGCTGTGGAAGGAGATGAGAGGTCCCTCTGGAGATGGTACGGAGGATTACCTGCCTGAGGATGGTCATGTGTGGAAGGACCATGACTAAATTCAGACAATTAAAAGTGGATTAACTTGTGATATGTTGAAGGTTATGTCTAGCAAGACTGACCTTTCTGGGGCTGCACTTTTGTAGTCTGGAGGGTAAACTAGTAAGGAAGGATGGATTTTATAAAAGGAAACTTAGAGTTCTTGAATGCTTTTGTTGCTGTTTACCATAAAATGAGGCCCATGGAATTCTCTCTCCTTTGGCTGCCGTGTTGTCTGACCTGTGCTGTAACACAGTGTGTGTGCTGTCTTCATTTATTTTGAATCTACAATCTTTCTTTTTTTGTCCTGCCTTTAGCAGGGGAAATGCATCAAGACACTGTGCTGTCCTGAGTTTACCTTGTTCAACTTAGATATGCCAGTAATTGTCTTGGGTTGCAGGTGTGGCAAAGCTGTGGCTGATGAACCCTTGTAAACAATCCAGGCTGGAATACCTAGTTATTAGAAGATGGATTAAAGAAGCAAAGCTGTTGAAGTCCAAGCTTTATTACTCTCATGGCTTATTCCTCAGCCTTAATGCAGTTTTTAATGAGGCTGATGTTACGTACAAGGACTCTTCACTAGCTTGAGCATGCCAGGGATACTCACCTAATTGCATTTCTTTTGTTGTTCTTTTGTTGGGATCTGTTGTTCCCCTCCTAGCAGAAGACTGAGTCTGCTTTATGTGTCAGTGGTAAGATTATTACTGAAGCGTGGCAAGGGGTAGGAAGAGAGATGAGACAGTGTGGGAGGAGCAGAGGACTGTACAAGTAAATCATGTAAAATGAGGAGGTGGCTGGGATGGCTTCACTTGCTGTGGTAGCATCTATCAAGCCATTCTGTGTTGCAAAAAGTCCTATGGCAGATGTCCTGTGAGATATGGATACCCCAGTGTCTCAAAGCTCTGTGTTTTGTGTTCTGCCAATCTTGTGTTTCAAAAACAACAATAGAGATGTTTGAATCTATGGTAGTTCTGTGTGCAGAAAGTATGTTTTCAGGCAACCTGGCTCTGCGTATTTTTGATGCAGTCTTCGGTGTACGTATGTATATCTCTTCATGAGACCTTCAATGTGTATTACTTAGCCGTTATCATATGCAAGTGGTTTCTGAGGAGCAATTATGCAGTAAGTTCCTCTCTTTGATTTGCTTTTCAGTGTTGCTGTATGTCAGAAAAGAGTCAGAGGAAGTCTTTGATGCCCTGATGCTGAAGACCCCATCTCTGAAAGGTCTAATGGAAGCAGTAAGTAATAGGGCTGGTTTATAGTCCTCACCTCTGGTTTGAGGACAAGTGAGAGTCATCTGTGGCTATCCAGCCCTTAAGCACTGGACAGTCACAGGAGCTGGATTTGCAATCACAGCTCATGTCCACATATTCCTGCTCTTCTGGATAAGGAATGTAAGGCTGATTTCCTTTCAGTAATGTGGAAATTAATGTAAATAATGATCTAATTCATTATTAAGGGATTTCAGAAAGCTTCCCTTTTAAGTACCTTACCCCACATCCATGGGATCTGGATGCAAGAAGGTGTTTCTCAGCCTTCTTGAAAATCCAGGTCTGTCAAGCTTGATGACTGGATACCTGAGAGTGTCCCAAAATGACAGACACTGCTGGAGAGAGTAGGCCCGCTGCCTATTCAGGCTCTGCTTTGGCCAAACTACAGAAGCAGCTCTGTAGGTCTTTCCTACTTTTGTTTAAAAAAACCAAAATGGTCAGTAGGCTTCCATGGTAATATCCCTCATGTCAGAGGGGGTGTTTTGATTAGGAGATGGAGTGGTTTCCAGTGTGTGTTCAGTGGCCTGGGTTTATTTCAGCCTTTCCAAGCCTTGTTTAGGGAGCCTCCCGTCTGCTTCATAACCTGCTCATGAAGAGCTCCAAGTCCAAGCTTTTGAGCGTGCTTCAAGAGTTTTATATATTTGTGCACATGTGCATGAATTTGTTCCCTGGTATTTGACTTCCAAAATAGCCTTCCACTGCCCCAGCTGCTGCAGCGCTGCAAAGGAAGTACAGAGCTTAACTCTGAGAAATGGTACCATGTTTGGCACAAGCTCAAAACTGATGTTTCTGGCCATCCCTTTCTGTGACTAGTGCCTCGTTGATGCTTATAGGACAGAGGCTTTGGGGCTGTACAGTCAGGTCTTGCCGTTAGCTTTGAGGCCCAGAGATGGTTCTGTAACCTGAAGCTCAATCCTGTCTGTGGAGCTTTGCTAGCGCAGGCAGGCTGGATAGGGGGGCTAATGGAGACGGGAGGTTGAAGGCTCTGAAGTCCTCCTTTACCCCATGGTCCAGAAGAGAAGCTGCACCTTTATTATTTCACTTGCACTTCTTGAAGCAAAGACCCAAGAACCCACAGCTGTGGCTCGGAGGAAACTCCCTGTGCTTTTGCATCCTGAAATGTATTGGTTAGGTACTTGTCAGCCTGAAAGAGCAGTTTGCCAAAGTAAACCTGGCTTGAGTTCCTGACCTCTTGACTTTCTGGAGGTTTGTAAGGCAAAGTGCTGTGCTCGGTGGCTGTGGGTTCACCCTGAGGTCATGCTGCTGGCTAAGGGGTACACTTCTCATCAGCTCCTGTCCTGAGCAGCAGAGATCTTTCCTTTATTGCTGTTTCCTTCCAGCTCGTGTGATGACTAGTTTTTACCTGATCCCATTGACACTGAATTTAAAAACGAGTTTTGATATGCTATGAGAACAGAGAGCCAAGAGAGGCAGAGAACCAGGGTGTAGGGTGCTTTGTCAATGTGTGGGGGCGAGGGATTGCTGTATTGAGCAGCCAGTGACCAGGTTTGTTTAGAACGTGATTAGATATTTAGCACAAAAGCTGACAAACTGCAGCTGTAGGCTTAGGTTATAGTTGACGACTTAGTATTGCCTGTATAGGGCAGAGCAGTTGTCATCTGCTCACCTTTTCTTCTTCCTTTCTGTAAAACAATAAGTGGAAGAGAATGCCAGCAGTCTCCTTGCCTCACCAGTGCTTGCTTTCTTTTGTTCTAGATATCCGACAAGTATGACGTTCCTTTTGATAAAATAGGGAAAATCTTCAAAAAATGTAAAAAAGGGTGAGTAGTACATACCTATGCAGTCACTCTCTGGGAATATGAGCTCCTCTTTTCAAACCTGCAGGGAAGTCTGCTTGCAGATTCCTCCTTGCACTGCAAACATACGCAAACACCATTGCAGATGCGTGTGTGTGCACACAATGTACTAGTTCCATTGCAGTGTCCTTCATAGAGCAGAAGACTGGAAAGAGTCCTATAGAAGTCTGTAGTCTGACTCTTTGTGTTACATACAAGTCACAGGACTCCTGAATTAATTGCTGTTTGAACCATTGCTGTCAAAGACTCCCAGCGATGAAGAACCTATTTTAACCTGTTCAATTGTTGCAGTGGTTAACTGTGGTAGCTGCATCTGCACTTGGTTACAATTACTAAACCTGCTTGCCTTTTTGTGTGCTACATTGAGGAGAGCTTTACGTGTGAAATGCCCATTCCCCACAGAGGCTAAGCTTCATAGTGCTTTTAATTTGTATCATAAATAATCAAGTTCCTGAACACGTCTGCTTTGGATTTTGTTTTTAATCTCTCTGTAGTTTTCTCGTTTCTTTCTCTAAAGTGACTTTGGTTTCTTAGCCCCTTTCCCAGAGCCTCTCTGGCTGGAAAAATACATCCTCTGGAATGTAGTTTCAAGGTTTGTGCTTTCATAGCAGAATTAACCCACCAGAATAACTATAAAAAAGATTTGAATGGATGACAGCTGAACCACTGCTATGGACAGCTTTGCACGTGTGTGCACACAAACACACAGGTATTAGCTGTTGCAGCAAATGACGTGGCCAGGCATTGCCTGTTTCTTCCCTTCAAGCTCTGTAGGATTTTGTGCAGATTGTTTATAGTTGTCAAACAAACCAGTTCAGAGCCCTAAGGCTGCCCAAGTGTCTGCAGCTTCAAAAGCGTTTCTACCAGTTCTGAGATCTCCCTCCTTCCCTGGTTAGGGAGCCAAGACCCTTTCATTCAGGCTGCAAGCCTTGATGGCAAGTTTAGGGAAGGACAGCTAGACCTGCTAACAGGGAGCAATGACTCAGAGATAGGTGAGCGGGGATCTTGCTTTGCCTCTGGACAGTCCAGGTTCTGTGAGACTTGAGGGCACCCTTGCTGTCTTTGGCATTTAGAACTGTAGCATTTCCCTGACTTATTTTGTTGGGTTGTTTGTTTTTTTTTTTCCAGAATTCTGGTCAACATGGATGATAACATTGTGAAACACTATTCTAATGAAGATACCTTCCAGTTGCAGATTGAAGAAGCTGGAGGATCTTACAAGCTCACTCTCACTGAGATCTAAGACCGTGGATCCTCTGTGGATTATAAACAAAGGTCTCGAGTGAACATTTTCCCATAATTTAGGATCTTGGGCAAAACACTAATCATCTTCTCCAGAAGAAAGCCAGGTGTTGACTTGTTCTGGGGCGCAGAGCAGTGGTTTTGCTTAATACCTTTGTGTTTTTGTTCTTTCCAAAGAACACTTTATTGCTTATGACCTTATTTGCACTTGAAATGAGTGAGCAAAGATCTGCAATTAAATAGAGAGCGTGTATGAAAACACTAGTAAATACAGGAGGGGAAAACTCCTGGAAGGTGGCCTTTTAAAGTGGTGATATCTTATTTATCTATTCAGTATCCATGTTTGAGCCCATTATCAGCTAATACCATTTTATTGGACTGTTTTCTGCTAAGTAGAGCTGCAAAACTACTAATTGATATTGGTAGGAATTGTGTGCAGGTTGGAGAAAAGTCTTTATAATGTTTACTCTTGAGCAGGGCAGACTGTTGAAATCACTTGTGTCATTTGGGGGCAATGTAGAATTGCCTTGCTTATGAAGAACTAGCCTTAGTAACTGTGTGAACTCTCATCAGATGAAGCTACACTGTATATAAGTGCAATATATTTTTGAAGGTTTGTAAATGTGTACATACAAGTGATATATAATATATATGAAATACGGTGTTCTGTATATACCGTGAATATATGCAATGAAGCCCATCTAAAAGGATGTCATGTGCAGAGACAGCAGATATTTAACAGCTATTTAAAAATGGACAGACCCTCAACAAGCACCACAGGTGAGCACACGTTTACACGTTCATAGAAGGCACAAGAGACCTGCTACTTCAACATGAATCTTCCTGTGTGGAAGGACAAAGGGTATCAGCTCTCTCCTAAACCCTCCCGCACAGCCAGGGGACGGCAGTCCTGGCATCTGCCACCAGCTGCCGGCCCCAGCCTTGTAACGGCTGCCTGCTGCTGTCCTGGGAGGGAATTTGGGCTGAGTCTGGGAGCTGGCTGCCAAGAGGGGCTGAGCAGATGCAGTTTCCTTCAAGTCTCACATCTAGGGGTCAGGAAGAAGGTCTCCTGGAGGGTGGATTTTTTTTTCCTGTAGCAGTGTACTGGCTCAGCTGGATGCTGCTCACAACAGCAGCTCAGGCTGGATGAACCCATGGGTTGGAGCAAGCTTGCAAGGTCCTGGGATGTCAACAGCAGGCAAGGCTTTTGAGAGAGGAAGGTGGCATCCGGGCACAACAGGCCAAATATTAGCAAGGCCTGGGGTGTTCCTGGTTCTGTGTGCACCGCCTCCAAAACAAACGGTGACTGATGCCTCCAAAAGTACTGCTTTGCAGCAGATTGTACAGTATTTACTCATCATGTGCATGTGCTTATGAAGGAAAGGCACCCTCTGGTTAGTAGCAAGCGGGAGAGGATTGCTTAAACAGCAGCACTTGGCTCTAAGGCAAGAGCCTGCATTGCAGGGCAAGCAGATGAGCGTGAGTATCAGGTCCAGTGTCACTTGGTGCTTTTGTTAGGGATCTGGATAATGAAAGAGGTTTATAATGTCTTCAGACAGCACAAAGCTGGCAAGTGCTGCGTGTGCCCCAGCTGGGATGTAAAGGTCAATCTGGATAGGCTGGAGGAATCCTGGAGAAGCAGGATAGGATTCTCCCTAATGGTTAATGATTTTACTTAACAGTTAACAAATCGTGACCAAATGTTGTTCAGCTGTGTTATGCTGCTGTGTGGAAGAGGGAGGCATGTGCCACAGTGAGCTGATAATCAGGAGCGTAGCCCGCAAGAAATAGGAGAGTCACCTTCTGCTCCACTTGGCATGGCCAAAGCCTCCACTGGGCCTGTGCCCGTGCTGGGCCTGGCTCTGCCAGGGATCCTGGCTCTGAGGGGTCATCTCCAGAGGGAAGGTTGAGGGGTTAGGCAGAAATCTCCTCCTCAGTCCATCGCAAGCCCACGAGAAACCGTGGGCGCATGTGGCAGATGCTCCAGGCTGAGTGTGGAAGCAGTTGTCTCTGATGAGAACAGCAGCTTGCCCAGAGAGGCAGCAGAGTTTGGCAGCAGAGGTCTTGAGAGCCAGGCTGGGCAAAGCACCTCTGGCCTCCCACAGCTATAGTTGATTGTCCCTTGGTGCTGAGACTAAGTGACCACTTGAAGTCCCTCCCCACCGTATTTTTTTAATGGTTTATATAAAAGAGAGTATTTTGGGATTTGTGTTTGAACCAAGCCTGAGCTGGTTCATAGACCATTCCCCTCTCCTCCCTCCTCCTCCTCCATGGCTGGGTCCCAGGGAGGCATGCAATGCTCTGGGCCCCGCGTGCTCCCCTCTGTCTTGGGGCCAGAGTCAAAGGCTCTGCAGGGTCGTGCCCAGTGCCATCGGTGTGTGGAGGGGGCTGTGCGCCTGATGCTGCAGGGGAGCAGCACAGTGTGCGGCGCAAGGCTGAAGGTGCTTTGCTGTGGCACAGCTAAATCCACTGCCCGCAGAGCCTCATACCCCGCAACACCCACCCACTACTCAGGCTTCCCTTCATCACTCACGGGAATGATGTTACTACGGCAAGGGAATCTTTTTTTTAAACCTGATACATGGAATTCCATATATACATATATATATATATTTACATGTTTTTATTCCCAATTGAAGTTTTACTACAGAAACTCAGTCTAGGGTCAGGGAAGTAGATTTAGAGTCTCCATAGAGGTAAGGTTGATGTGAATGTTCTTTCTTTTTACTGCTTTAATGAAGTATGTGAACTCAAACTGACGATTGTTTTCCACTATAAGGTATTCTGGGACACGGGTCTTGTAACAGTAGCAGCAATGTCAAGTATGTTTTATGAAACTGATTTTTTTGTTATTGTTTGGCCTGCTGTTTTTTAATTGAAAATGTATTTTAAACCAAGCTATTAAATTTTATATGTTCATTTCTAATGATGAGTCTCTTATGTAGTAAACACATCCACTCCTTACTCCTTTATTTTTCTTTTGACAGGAGATCTATAAAACAAAACCCTAGTGATGTTTTTCTAGTTTCTCTTACTTGCAGAAGGAAACAATCCCGCTGGCAGCTGGACTGTTGCTCCCACATAAGAAATGATTAGTCCAGTTCTCATTCCCTCCTTGATTTCCACTGACCTTGTTCATGTTTGAGTGCTGTGTAGGGTGTTCTTTCAGTTAGGACCCTTTCCTTCAGCAGTAAAACAAAGCCGTCCAGAGCCTCAGCTCTGTGATAGTTTGGTGATAGGCCTGATGGTCTCTGCTGGAGGTCAGACAGAAGCATGGGGGATAGCCTCCTGCACCCCGTGCAGTAGCCATGAGGTCTGCCATCTCAGGGGCTGGAGCAGAGGGCTGATGGCAGTGCTAGTGTCTATTCCTGGCTGCTAGCCTCCAGGTGCTTTGGGTAATTGCCAGCCCATGGGAGCAGTGGGCCTTCCCAGGAGGGAGCTGGCTGCAACGGGCACTTCCTGGGCATCGCAGCGCAGTGAGGCCAAGGGCATTGACTTCCCTGAGATAAATCACTAAGTTGAAGGCCATACTAATTCTCTGCTGTTGTTCTAGTGTCTAGTTCTAGTTCCTATTTCACAGAAAACACCTCAAGCTTTTTCTTAAGCTAGCTCCCCAGCCCAGCGAGGCTGTGGGTGCTGTCCTGGGGCAGCTGCTGTACTGGCACCTTCCCCAAGGCTTGGTAGGGGCAAAAGATTTCTGGGCCAGAAATTACTTACTAGTTCTCATCAGGGCTGTGCTCAGAGTTTGTGTCCTGCGTGTAAGAAAACACCGCAGGACATCACCCAGCAAGTCGCAGGGTACACTGAGTGTCACAACAGTGCTGGGAATGCTGTCATTTCTGCCTGAGTCAGTGCCTGCTGGAAGGCTGTGCAGGGTTTAACTACACCAGCCCCTATACAGTGGGCTTACAGGGTGGTGGCCACCTTGCAGCAAACTGACCTGAGGCCAGATCTGCTGCAGGGGCAGCTGTGGTGTGGCTGTCACCCCCTCTCCTCTGGGTATGCAGCGCCTGCCTCTGCCCCAGCCTTTCTGCGTAGGCACCTGCACCATCCTTCCCTCTCCTCCTGTCACCTCATTGGCCCTTTTCTCTTTGTTTAATTTAAGAGGTGATTTTGAGCAGCTGTTACCTGCAGTGGGGCATCAGTAGGTATTAGGGCGCTCCTGAAGATGCAGCTTTGCACTCTTGAGCCAGGCAGCTCGCAAGGAGATCCGTACTACTACCCTGGGGTGTGACTCGGGCCTCTAATACCACAAACATTGTTAAGCTTTTAACATCTGATCTCTTTTTAGCGTGGGTAAGCCGAGTTCTTCAGCAGTCTCCAGCTTCTTGATGGCTCTTTTGTCTATTATTTGCCAGAGGTTTTTCTCAGGGCTTTGCATGGAGCTTACATGCTCCTCAGTTTGGTTTGTTTGGCATTTTAAATTATTTGATTTATTGTTCTAATTATTAATATTTACAAGTATCTAAATGGTGGGTGTCAGGAGTTTGGGGCATCCCTTTTTTCTGTTGTATCTAGCAACAGGACAAGGGGCAATGGGATGAAGCTGGAACACAAAAAGTTCAATTGAAACATAAGAAAAATCTATTTTACTGTTCAGGTGATGGAGCCCTGGCACAGGCTGCCCAGGGAGGGGTTGCAGAGTCTCCTTCCTTGAAGGTCTTCAAGACCCACCTGGACACGTTCCTGTGTGACCAGATCTAGATGAACCTGCTTCTGCAGGGGTTTGGACTAGATGATCTCTAAAGGTCCCTTCCAACCCCTACTATTCTGTGATTCTGTGATTAAATGTTAGATAACATCTAGATGAAGCCTCATCTAGATGAATTGACCTAATGAAAATATAGGAGCTTGTAACTTGTCTTGCTGTTTGTCCCTGGACTACCCTTCCACACCCCAGTGCTCTCTGCTGGGTGCATTTGCATAGCTCTCAGTACTGCAGAAGAGATATTTTGGCTCTTCTTTTCCTCTTGGCAGGTTTCAGTAGCTGCTGTGGCTGGGTGTTGGCAGGCCTTCTGGTTTGTTGTTTGTGCAGGGCAGTGCTTCATTAGCCTGTGGATCTGTTGGCCTGTGCACACTGCTCGGGGATGGACAGTGTCCCTGCTGCCATAAACATTGCTTGTTTTGACATGTCTCCAGCTTGGCCATCCTACCTGCACAAATACCAGCTGGAGGCCAGTGGCAATGACATTGAACTTGCGTGCTCCTGGTCATCTTGGGCAGCATCCTGAGCCTGGTTTTGGCCTGCAGGTTGGTCACCTCTGCCATGGTTTGATGGGTGGGAAGCATGGGCTGGGCAGAGGAGAGACAGGTGGCTGAGCCTGGCAGCAGCTCTGAAAAATGGGAAGATAGTGGAACAGTGTTTGCAGCTCTTGGGAGTCTGATTCCTGGAAGTAGGAACAGCCCCAGGCTCATGGATCAATGGCAGCAAGGGATGATGGAGCATGGTGTGTGGCTGGAGAAGACACTGTGACTCGGTCTACAGGTTGTGCCTCCACAGTCTTTACTCTGTGACTCTCCTCTTTTACAATATTTTGCTTTGAGCCTGTCAGCTGATGCTGGCCAAGGGCCTTCCGGGGCTGGCAGTGCTGGGTCCCCCATCCTGTGGGTGTTGAGGCCCCAAGCCAGTGCTTGCTCTCCCACTTACTTCTGCTCTGTGTGCTTAAAAAAGAGCCCAGGCTGCCAGTGAGAGACTGGTTGAGACTTGCTGCCTTCAAAGCCCCAGGTCAGGATAACAGTGAGAGAAGACGAAAGAGTTTTTTCCCCAGCTGCTTAATCTACCCCTTGCCATGCCGGGTGGCCGTTCCCAAGGGACTCCTGTCACTCCTGTGCTGAGCCATGCCTGCGGGGATGCACCATGCCCCTGGGCTTCCTGGAGCTCAGCTCAGGGTTTTGGTGAGACAGGAGCTCAAATCCACCTGATCTCTGTGGAGTCACAGCTTGTCCCCACTTGCCTGTGTGTGCTGCGGATCCGTTGTGGCCAGCAGCACCTTTGAGACCCCATGTCGATCTTCATTGCTTTTTCAGAGGAAAATTTTGAGCCCTCCTCCAGGACTGCAGAGGAAATTTAGAAGATACCTCAAGAGGGAAGATGAATGAAGGAGATGACCCTAAAGAATTCTTCTTATTTTTTTTCCTTTCATGACCATCTTCCTATTTCTGAGAGCCTGGGGCCAGTGATGCTCTTCGGTGCCTTCACAATTTTCAATATTAAATTTCTTGGCAGAATTTTCCCCCTGTTGTCCTGCCTGGAAAACCTTCTCTTTCTGATCCTCGAGGTTTTCTTCATGCTGCATTACACCTATCCATTACTCTGCTGTTCTTTTGCTCCAAAGGTACATCTCAAGGATTTTATGAAGCATATTTGAGCTCCCTGACAACAGTGCTGGGGTGGGTGTACTACAGCGTGACAGACTGCGTGGATGGCACAGAGAGCACGTGGAAATCTGTGCGTCAGGGACCTGTCTGGCTCCAGCGGCACTGGGATGTCATGCCCAGGGGAACAGAGAAGGAGGACCTGGCCTGAGACTGATAGAGCTGGGAAAAAAAATGATCTCTCAGCAGGGCAAGTCTGTCTCTTAACACTGAAATGGAAGCACAAGCCTTCAGGTTAAGGTGTTCAGGCGGGATATGTTCCCAGCTTGGCTCATTTTGGTCAATCACTTGGCTTAGGAGAAAATGAGGGGTGTTGTTTGTGGAGCAGAAAGAGTTGTAGCTGTGGCTAAGTTCAACCATGAGGCTGGGAACTGCTGAGTGCACGAGGGAGGTGTGGGGTGAAATCAGCATTTCTCCCCAGTCTGTGGCCTTTGCCATCCAGCAGAACTGTGAATGTTCATCCTCAGGTTGCTCTTCACAGAGTCACTGCAGAGTTGAGATTGGAAAGGACTTCAGGAGGTCATCTGCTTCAAGCAGGACCACCCAGAGCCAGTTGCCAGATCCTGAATATCTTCACGGATGCAGACTCCACAGCCACCCTCAGCAGCCTGTGCCTCTCTCAGAGAAAGTGTTTCCTGATACTCAGAAACTCCTCCTCTGTTTTGGATTGTGCCTTTTGTCTTGTGAAGGTGTATGGTGGGTCTCCTGGAGGCAATGGTGCCAAAGAGATGAGAGAGATGAAGTAATGATTTTGTTATAAATATGAAAATGAAACAGAACCTGTTGGTACCAGGGTGCTTCAGAGAGCACAGCATGCTCAGAGGATCAACTGGCGAGAGCAGTGAGGACTGAAGAAGAGATGGTAGCATTACTACTGGAGGGCCTTGTCTCTGCCTGTGCAGACACTCCTGCCCGGTGGAAGGCTGTGGTACCAGTCACCCCCAGTTCTGAGCGAAGTCAGTCTCTGGTCACATGAGACCTCTTCCCAGCACCCATGTGCTGCATGAGCACACTTCAGAGCTAATACAATGTGAAAGATGATTCAGGATGAAACACGTGCTTGCACGTAGGCTTGATACCTGCCCAAGCAAGTCATGAGATGACCAAAAGAGGGGAACACCTGTCAGCATTGCTTTAATACACTGCGTGTCGGAAAATAGGTGCGGGTTTAGCTGACAGTAATGCTGAGGTCACGAGAACAGGGAAAATGAGGAATCCACATCCACTGAAGCAGAACAATGCATAGATAATACATCATTTTAATTTTTGCTGGCATTTGAATCCATCTTCTGGTGCCACTAAAATAAGATCAGGGCACGAATAGCAGCAGCACACAAAACAGATGGTGCACTCGGGCGAGCAGATGGTACGCTGGTGTGTCATACATACTGCTGTCACTTCATGATTTCTGTGAGGGTGGATCTCTGGCTGGCCCTCACCTGTAATCAGTATTTGTAGACTGGACTTTTTTATAATTCAGTAAACATTGTGTTTCCCCTACAAAATCTGGTTGAGTGGCAATTTCTCTCTGTAGCACTGCCAGGTCTCAGGAAGCCTTTGACACAGACGATGTGTTTTTTCAGGTAGAAACATGTTTTTGGGAGCGAAGAACAGTAAATCGGCAGCATGTGTTTACAAGCACTTTGGGTGCAAAATAAAGTGGGAAACAGTCTGTGTGGCTCACCTATTAAACCCTTTCCTTTTGCTGTAACCTGTGTCTGTTTCCTTAGGCCATGCGGGCTGCTCACCCGCTCCTTGGATGCTTCTCGTACTGAGAGCTCAGTCTGTTTCTGAAAACGGATATGAAAGATGCAGGCAAGGAAGAAGTCGACTTTTGACTCACACTACTTGGGGAAGGCATGCGAGGACCGTGCTTTTGTCCTCCCTTCGGGCAAAGGCTGCTGTGTCACAGCCTGTCCCTGCTAGCAGGCACGTAGGCAGTTCGCTGTGGAGGGCTGAGGCTCCTCGCCCTGCGGCAGGAGATTCGCTGAGCTGTGGGTAGCCCGCAGCGATGAACGGGCCCTCACCATCAGCCAGGGCTAAAGGCTGCTGAAAAGCCCCCGAATCAATCATTGTTTTCACAGTCAGAAATTACTCTGCTCAGAAATATTTCTTGTTGGTTTGTCTGCTCTTCTTTCCTCCTTCTTTCCATCTTTCCTTCCTTCTGTCTGTCTTTACCCTGGTCCATCCTTCATGGTTATCCCTCACCTCCCTTTCCCCCCCCCCCCCCCCACCGTCTATTTTTCACATACGTCATTCTCTGACTGGAAATCCCTCCCATAACTCTGCCGTTCCCATTCAGGTGGGTGTGTTCACTCCCTGGGTGAATCCCCACCCTCTCAGATAGGCACCTCCTGGCAGAGCTGTTTCGTTTGCTCTGTGCTGGGAAGCTTCTCCCTTGGCTGCTGCTGCCAGCCCAGTAAATGTGTTTTGGGGCAATCTGGGGCTGTGGCAGCTCTGACTGTTCCATCCTTCAAATGCACGATGGAGGAAGGAGAGGGAACAGAGAGACGTGTCCTACATGTGCATTACAGTCTGTCATTCCTTCCCAAGTATCTTCTCACGTCTCCTGTACAGGAGCAATGATTGTAATGATCTATATTTATCCAATCCCACCCCGTTTGCTAGGCTATGTGTTTGCTGCAGTAGCCTGCTGCTGTACTCAGCCAGACCAGATGCCACTGCCAAATTGCACTAACTCTAAAGCTGCACCCCAGACAACGGCTTCGGTCTATTTTTAACTGCTGGTAAACATTAGGGAAGCTGTCTGAGCCAGTAGTGTTCTTCCCTTACTCTCTTTTGAATTGTTTATTGTATAATTATCTGCAAAAAGGGGATGGAGGAGAGCTGTCTGTGTGCCCTTTTGTTGTCTTCAGTCTACAGTATTAAATATTTTCCCTGCTGCTCACACACAACATTTGATTCTTTTTTCATCTGCCCAGAGGGAAGGATAAGATAACCCAAGCAGAGCCTTCTCAGCCCTCTGCTGAAGCAACTTCCTTCAGCTCCTTCCTTCATCGGGACAAAGACGTTGTCTATCTCTGGCAAAGAAAGCTTTTTCTCTGATGTGTTTGCCAACAGTCTGACTCAACTAGGCCTTTATAAAAGCAAAGAGTACTGGGAGAGCCAGAGCCGGAGGATCCTGGAGCAGCAGCAGGGCAGGGATGGCTCAACTGGGCAGGGGCTCGGCATCCTGCAACCACTGAGGTGGCTGGATTCCTCCCAGCCCCTTGGAAAGGAGTCCTGGGGTTATCTGGGCCCTGTTCCAGATCACTAGTTGCAGGAGGGAAACCACCGCCTGAGGGGGTCATCCCAATGAGTGCGCTTGCACACTGCTCAGGACCCAGTGCTGCTGGCCGAGACCCACAGGGAAGTTGGTGGGTGCAGGTAGATGTACAAAGGAGCAGGGTAATATTAACTGCATTAATATTTGCCTTGGTGCAGCCTCGGGAGAGGAAAAAGAAAGTAGGAAGAAGGAAGAGAGGAGGAAAATCTCTCCTTGGGGCTGGGAGCTTGGGCTCTGTTGGGGTTCAGACCTACGTTCTGCCACTGATGTCCAGTGCAAGGACGAAGAAGATGCTCATTCCTCATCTAACACTGCTTCAGCTGACAGCAGCAGAACGAGGCAGAACAGGTGATTTTGGTAAGAGCTCTGAGGATATCTATTAAAAACATTAGTTGCTGTTTTTCAGCAAATGGAACAAAATCAAGCACATCTTCCCTCCTGTGCAAGTCAGAGTAGATACCATGTACATCAGTTCTTCAAAGTGATCTCGTACTTGTGTGCTGCAGCAAGGATCCTGGGTCCAGCAGTTTCCACTGGTGACTCGGAACAGTCTGTGGCACACGAGGTGGGAAAACATCCTGCTGGGAGGAGAAGTGATCCACTCAGCTTCCCAGCGACTGCTTCTCCGCTAGTGAGGCTGCTGTGATACTTTCAGATGCTATTACTCAATTAAAAACCTGCACTGTAAATGAGCAAAGCTCTGCGTGTAAGCACTTTAAGCAGAAACTGCCTGCGATTCAACAAGCAGCAGAGAGACAATCGCTTCTCACCTACAGTGGAGCTGGAGGAAATGCAAAATAGAGGGCACAGTATTCTCCTAGTTTTAGAATTCCCTAAAAGTTTCCCTTGAAACGGGACTGTAATGAGGGGCTCCGGTCTTACAAGGAACAGCTGATGATTTATAGAATAGGAACGTACCCTCTGCCCTCACTTGTGCCACCCCCATCACGGTTTGTAGTCACTGACAGCATTTTCAGTGAATTAGTTTCGTTCCCTGTCACGGAACCAGTTTCCTTTCACAAACCTAACTCCTTAATGTTCGAGCTGGATTTGCAGTTTGAATTATTGGCAACTTTTTTACGACTGTAAAGGCACAGGGCCCTGCTGCAGGGGCTACCAGTACGGTAACCAGCACTGCCTGGGTGTCCCGTTGGCGCTTGGGGACTCACTTTGACACCACCCGAGAGTTCCCTGCCAGGACCTACGTCCCTTCACAGCGCGCAGTTCCAGACAACTGACGGGTGCCCCAGCTGACTCCTCGACACAGCACAGACTCACGCATACATTCAGAAGGTATCATCCCTGCAGCTCAGACCTTGGGTTTCCCACAGCAGAGTCTCAGGTCACCAGGTTCCATTAAAAAAAAACCAAAAGAATTGAGTGGTACAGCAATAGGAGCAGCGCGAGCTGGGTGCCTCTGAAGAGGGACCCCAAACAAAGAAATCCCTGGGCAATTATACCCTTAGGATCTACACACCCGCCCCTCACACACTCCTCAGGCACCTTTTGGTCCAATGGTAATTTCTGGTCTGGGATCCCCTAACCCCTTATTGGATTGTTCCTCTGTCTCCAGGCAGACCGTTAACTGTTCTTATCTCGTGGGGCTGCAGCTTCTGCTGACAGCTGCAGTCTCCTTATCTTCTGGTTCTTGCTGGCTCTCCAAGAATCCTTTTTCGTTAACTAGGTAAAAGTTCAGTGTGGATAGGTAAAAGTTCACATCTTGCGGCCTAAGGCTTCAGCACAACTAGCTATTCATGCTAAGTATGTCATGCTAAAAAAGCAGGATGTCAAATCACACAACACCACGATGCCGTGACCCTTGCATCCCGATGCTAGATGACTGAGCGATTCATCCTACTTCAAACTTGTTAATGTAAGTTAAACAATCCGTATTTCTTAACAGGTACCACGCAAACACAAAAAGAAAGCTGCCTGCAACCAAGGTACAGCGCGAGACGCCGGGCAGAGACATGAGCTTGCAGGTTGCAAGCTGCAGGCAAGGAGCAATGGCACGCAAGAAACCTCATGGGATCTTCAGGGCTGAAGGGTTTGTAGGGTTGCTGCAATCCCTGCATGGGCGTGGGGGTGGCAATGGGGCAAAGAGGAAAAACAGAGAAAAAAAAGAGGAAAAAAAAAGGAGGTAAAAAGAGAAAAATTGAGGAAAAAAAAAAAAGGAAAGGAAAAAAAAAAGAGAAGAGGTTAAATACAGGAGGCACTAGGGCGAGATGCAAAGAGGAAAGGGGAATACCTGGAAGGGCAGGCCAGGGAGATCATCTTAATTTGGCTGGGAAGTAGCAGCACTGGGGAAGGTGAAGTATGGGAAAAGTGCAGTAAGGGAGGCTGGAGGTGAGACTTGAGAAACTACACGGACAGCAGCGAAGGACTGGGAATCAGAAGAGCCATAACGGAAAAAAACTGAGCCCCCATGGTCAACCAAAGCTGAGAGCGAAAGGAGATGAAAGATTGCAGCTGATCCCTCCCACGTCCTCTGCACCGACAAGGAAGATGTCACGTCTTGAGAAACAGAGGAAGGAATAAGTGGAGATAATCCAGCAGGGAAATAAAAATATTGCCTATTATTGTCTGCGTTTGGTTTCAGCCTTAGCCAGGCAAGCAGCGGGGACCGGGCCCAGAGAGGCGGCCAGTGGCATCCCCCGGCACTGGCCACCTGCGGCTCGGGGTGACCCTGGCCCGTCCCCTCCAGGCAGCCGCGGAGCCGGGCCCCGCGTCAGCCACCGGGCCGACGTCTGAAAAAACACCCCGAAAAACGTGTCTGGGAGTGGGGAAAAAAAAAACCAACATAAAGAACACAGGTTTTAAATGAAAATATGTCGTGATTTGCAGACCGCCAGGCTGGCACAGGGAGGCTTTCTCCCCACACCGAGGGCCGCGCACCCGTGAGCCACAAACACTCCATCCCAAGGTATTCCGGGGGAGCGGTGAGGTCACTGCAGTGCCACATCATCTGCGGACACCGGGCTCTCGCTCCCTTCGCCGCCACCCGCCGCCGCCAGGACGCGCGGCGCCAGAGGCGCGCAGCGGGAATGCACCGAAAAAGGGGTGTTTTCCCCCAAATCCCGCCGTGCCCCCCAGGGGCCGCTGCGGCAGTGTGTGTGTGTGCCTGCGTGTGTGTGTGTGTGCGTGTGAGGGTGTATCTGTGCGTGTGTGTGCGTGTGAGGGTGTACGTGTGCGCGTGTGTGTGTGTGCGTGTGAGGGTGTATGTGTGTGTGTGCGCGCGTGTGAGGGTGTATGTGTGTGCGGGTGTATGTGTGTGTGCGTGCGTGTGTATGTGTGTGTGTGCGGGTGTATGTGTGTGTGCGTGCGTGTGCGTGTGT
>WBNH01009794.1:22394-71229 GCA_013401255.1 Urocolius indicus
CCCCCCCCGCCCCGCCCGCGCTGTCTGGCTGTTCCGGAGCGCGGGGTCCCTGCGGGCGGGGGAGGAGGCGGCGGCGGCGGCGGCGGCACCACCAGCACCAGCGGCTCCTGTGCGTACGTGCGCGCGCTGCCGCCGCTCCCGCCCGTGCCGCTCCCGCACGCTCCAGCGCCGCCGCCGCCATGCACGGATCGCCCTGCCCGGAGATGGGAGATGCGGCCGCGGTGAGCAGGGAGGGGAGGGAGGGAGCGGNGGGCCGCGCGCGTAGGGCCCCGGCAGCCGGCGGGGTGAGCTGAGGACAGGCGGCACGGCGCCGGGGCTGCCGCGCTCGCCTTCCCAAAGCATAGCTACGGGCTCGGGTGGGGGGGGGGGGGGTTTTTTTTGTGGGTTTTGGGGTTTTTTGGTTTTTTTTTTTTTTGCTTAGGTGGGTTTTTGCTTTGACTTTTTAATTTAATTTTATTCAGTTTTTTTTTTTTTAATTGAAGCAGGGTATGGTTTGTTTGTTTTTTTTTTTTTCCCCACGTCTCTATAGCGCAGAGCTGCTCTCCGGGAGCTGGGGGGGGTGGGGAAAGGTAAATGTAGTGGCTTCTGTGGCTGCAGTGACGCCTCGGTGCTGAAGCCTCGCCTGCTGCGGCGCCGGCAGCAGCACCCTTGTGCCCTCGTGTCCCTTCTCGTTGTGCTCCGTGGAGGTTCTTAGAAACCTCTCTCGGAGCGATGAATTGCTTTAGAAGGATTCGATTCCTTCCCGTCCCCCAGTCTCGACGTGTCCCTGCCTGGTGCCTCGTGTTTTAGCCCCAAGTCCACCGCGAGAGCAGTGCCAGCAGTTTGGGTCCGCTGTGTTTAACGTGTTTGCCACGCACATCCCAGTCCCGGAGACAGCGCGACGTTGTATCTTTGTGATGTCCTGGAGCCACGGCCATTCCCTGTAACTCAGCAAAGCTCTGTAGCGAAACTCACGCACTGAGGAGTGTGATGTCACCCAACGTGTGTGGTTCCCTCTAGGGCTTTAGGCCGTGGTAATAGTGTGGTGGTGCTTGCTGTTGCTGTTTTAGTCAAAACCCTTTTGCTGCACTATATAAGCACTCCGTGTCACAGCAGCAGCTTCAAGAATTCTGGTTCATGCTTCTTGAATCCCAGCCTCCACGGGTAGCTGGTAAGCCTAAAGACTTGGGAGAGTTTGGATGCCTTGTTGAGTGCCAAGCACGGAGAGCTTGGTGAAGTCTGGGTATCCTTTTCAAGAGGAGTTGAGTGCTTTCCATGCACGTGTACACACACACACACACAGAGATTTTCTGTGATGCTTGTGTTAGGAAACAAATCAATACGGTTACATTTGTCTTCACGTTGCTTGTGGTCCATGTTGAGGTGATGCCCAGCACCTCTGTAGTATCATACCTTCCTAAAGTACAGTACCAGCTATTCCCGCTGCGCTTTGAGGACTGTTCTCCTTCCTTTCTTCTTCACACCTTGGCTTCCCTGTTGGCAAAAGCAAGAATAAAATGCATTTGCAAGGTGTGGTGCTCCCGAGTCAGTGGTCATACCTTGGAGCATCTTGCTGTCAGCTGAAATTTATTTTCTAAATGTGCCAAATAGCAATAGTCTTTTGAGTCCAGGAAACTGCCTTGTCTAAACAAGACTGGAAGTCAGGATTTTTTCCTCTTTTTGCTTGTATGCAAGCATGGGATGTGTTTATTCAGAGCACTGTAATCGAGGAATGTAACTCAGGAAGCATGAGCTACACACATACCTGTTCTTTTATTGGAAATTACACGTCTGTTTCTTTCTTTCTTTATTATTTTAAAAAGTAACAAGGTGAGGAGGTGAGCTAGGGGAGGGTAAGAGTCCAGCTGGTCGGTAAAAGCCTTGCCGTGGGCAGGGGATTCGTTTCAGATGACCTCCATCGAGAGCAGACAGTACGTGGGTGGCATGGGCTTTGCATCTGTCTTGTCCTAACAGCCAGTAATCCGATTCCATTTAGGTTGACATTGTGGACATCTATGAGTCTATCCGTGAGAGGCAGCGTCATGACAGCGAAAGGTCCACTTGCAGCACCTTGGAGCAGAACGACATCGAAGCCGTCGAAGCGCTTGTTTGTATGAGCTCCTGGGGTCAAAGATCACAGAAAGGTGACCTATTAAAGATAAGGCCGCTTACGCCCTTCTCGGATTCTGGCGATTCCACGATGCACGCAGAGGCTGCGGCTGAATTACCAAAGGACTATTTGTCTACACTGGTAAGAAAAACATGAACGCGAAACAAATAGGCCTGACAGCTGGATGCTGCACCTCTGCAGTGTTTTCATTTGACTGGAACAGATAGCTTGCTCGTGCATCCCTGTGTGGAATAGTCTCAGCACAGCCCTTGCAGGGTGTGAGCATGCGGAGTGGTGAGGCGGGCATGCCCAGTTTGGGTTTTCCTGCTCTCTCCGGAATGGTAAATGTGGAGGTTTGATCACTTATTAAATCCAGATATGAAAGCCTTTGCTGGCAGGTAATCTAATTTGACAGTGTGCCTGGGATGCTGTCTGGGTGGCTGCTCTAGGTTTCTTGAAGTAGGAGCGGCAGGGTGAGCCTCAGTGATTCGGCACCAACTTGTCTGCGAGCGCTATGAAAAAGGCTCTTGATGATACTTGGCTTCACTGTGGTCGTCATAAGAGAAAGTGCAGGTTGCCATTATGAAACAGACAATTTAATGAGTTTCTGTGCTATGTGTTTGTACATGCAGTCTGTCTGTTATTTCTCCAGAGCATCGCTCTGCTGCAGCTGACTAAGGTTGCTTGAATAACAACTGTTTTTTTTCTTCTGGGAGTTAAAATTTATGTTGAAACAAAAGTAGGTGTTAGGAAAGGGTTTGGTGCCTTTCAGGTTTCAGGTGGTTAAGGGCCGTTTCCACCAGTAGTGCTTCCAATATGTAGTTAATGTCAGGAAAAAGGGTGACAATAGAGGAAAGAGGCTGAGATAACACGGCAGCTGCTTGCTGCTCAGTGTTGGCACTGTGCTTCCAGCGGCACAGGAGACTTGAGCTGCACCCGTTGCTGAGGAGAAGAGAGTGAGTTTTTTGTAGCGCAGTGAGTAGACATACAATGTTTGATGGTTTACAAGTTTACAGCCTGCCTCTTGCCTTCCTTTCATTAATACTCCTTTGAGTGTATTCGGAATGGACGTTGGATGAGACAATGTAGGCTGCGATCCATTTGTCTGCAAAGGCAGGTTCTGAGACTCTGGGGAGAGGGTGTACGTTTTATTTTCCACCATAAAGATAGTGAAGAGCTATGACATTACGCTGCTGTATAATGGTGTGGTGGTGTGGTTTTTTTTCTTTGCAGTGCATGACCCCTCCGCACAGCCCTGACTTTGTGGAGATATCAGCTGCTATGGTCCTCTCTTCCCAAGTCACTTATTCCAAACCAAGGACTGTCATGGCAAATACAGTCGCCTGCTCAGTCACATCAGCGGCCGGCGCCTCTCCCATAACCAAGCCATCTGTCATCAGCGTGGAGCGACAGGGCGGTCAGAAGCCAGCGCTATCTGAATCCTTTGCCCCTCAGCCTTGCAAGGCCATGGCAACGAGTGTCATACGTCACACAGGTGATAGTTCTGCTTACCGTCACATTCCTCCTGTGCAGGAGAAAACAAAGGTAACTTCAGGCTACAGCACTTCCAGAGACTGGTGTGGCGTGGATGACCGAAGACATTCCAGACCGCCACGGGACACGTGTGCTGCGGATGATTTAATTAGCAAAACCTCTCCAGGACATCGACCTTGTGCACGTGACTCCAGGGATATTGTGACCAATACAGGACAGCTACCAGTCCGTCCCATTTCGCCACAGACCCACTTACCAAAGAATTGCGAGAATGACTCGCAAAAACGAGCGACCCCAGTGACGCCAGCCCCTGTTTCAAGCCCCCAAGTTCTCTGTCAAATGATCCCTGTAAATGGACAAAGCGGTATGGTCAATGCCTACGTCAAGCCTTCGGCTCCAACAGTCTCCACTCCCGTGAAGCCAATTTTACCACAGACAGCCCCGCTCCCTCAGCCCGTGCTCATGGGACCTTCCGTGCCTCAGGGGGCGGTCATGTTGGTCCTTCCACAGACTGCTGTCCCGCCGACGCCCCAGTGCCCGCAGGCGGTGATGACTGTCGGCAACACCAAGTTACTGCCCCTTGCCCCTGCTCCCATGTTCATCGCTTCTGGTCAAAGCTGTGCTCCCCAGATGGATTTTTCTAGACGGAGGAATTACGTTTGCAACTTCCCAGGGTGCAAGAAAACCTATTTCAAAAGTTCCCACCTCAAAGCCCACCTTCGCACCCACACTGGTGTGTACCATAGGGCAAGTCCTTTGTCGTGCTGGCACTGGCTTGCAGTGGGGTGCTGAAATGCACGTGATTTGGGGGAGTGGGGTTGGCAAAGGGAAGAGGCAGGTGACCGGGAAACTTCTGCTCATCTCGGAGAAGGAAGGAATGTTCATTCTCCGTGGGCAAGCAAAACAAAACAGACTTTGTTCCAAGACCTCAGCTGACCCCGTGGTGTTAGTTGAATTTCACGTGCTTTAGTTGGAGTACAGTTTTACCATCTGTGTGTGTGTTTATATTTGAGGGGAATCCTGCCATCTGGACTAGATCAAAATGAATTGTGCAAGTCCCTTTTTTGGGGGCATGGAGAAGTCTGGTGTTAAGCAAACCGTAAGGTAGTTAGTTGGTCTTAATTGTTGCACAAGTGAAAGGAAAGAAAGCCAGAAATTGCATTCCCATTTAGCCTGAACAAAACTCTGCAAACATGTGCATTTGCCACCCCTCCTTCCTTGCTCCACAGACACTGTGGTTTATTGGATATCAGCTTCCGTGGCAGGATCTGTGTTGGTTTGCTGGCTTGTCTTTACAGTTCCTTTGGGGAAAGAGCTTAAACCTAGTATGAAGCTGATAATCCTTGTAAGCCGAGGCTCAGAGCAAGAATGATTCTTGTACCTCTGGCTTGAGAGGAAGTGCTGCAGGCTGCTGAAGTAACCTGGCGCAGCTGCATAAAGATAGCCTAGCAACAAGTGTCTGGCTTTGAGCATGAGCTGCTGCTGATCCACAGGAGAGCTGTGTGTGTCCCTTGATCGTGATTAAGACCAGGACATCTGTGGGTGGTGAAGCACGCTGACCCCTCGCTAGCCAGTCCACGTTACAGGATTAAAGGGCAGAGTAGTTCAGCTTTCTTTTCCCACCCTCTCTCTTGCATGCTGGGTAGCTGAGTGCTACCACACCAGAGAACTTTACTCTCTGTATCTGTGGGGCTTCCTTTCTGCTGTTTGTTCCGCTCCAGAGCGTTCCCATAAATCTGGGTTGCATGGTAGATGTTTATCTTGAGCTTTTTGGGGGTTGCAGGTAGTAGATCCCATTGTTTCAGTTAGGTCTGGTGTTAAGCAGTTGCCTGGATGTGCAGAAGCTGACGTGGCCAGCCTGCCTGGCTGCTGTCATTGCTGGGTGGGCAGGACTCTCCTCACTGCCTGGTGGGCCTCCAGCTGCGTGGGGGTGGCAGGATGGGAGCTGTTCCTCAGCAGGACTTGCTGGGACGGTGGGTTTGTGTCTGAGCCTGGCTGCTGGTGCAAGTAGACTCTGAGGCTCCCTTTCTGTCTGCCCACGGTGTTTGCTGGTGACGTGCAGCAGCCATGGATCTGCCCTCACACAGTGATGATGGCAGGGGGTTGCTTCTAGTTAGCCCTTTGATAAAATCATAACGCAGCTTCTCAAAAGTAAGTTATCCTTCTTTTATGTTCCGCAGGAGAAAAGCCTTTCAGCTGCAACTGGGAAGGCTGTGACAAGAAGTTTGCCCGCTCCGATGAACTGTCACGCCACCGCAGAACTCACACGGGAGAGAAGAAGTTTGCTTGTCCCGTGTGCGAGCGTCGCTTCATGCGCAGCGACCACCTGACGAAGCACACCCGCCGCCACATGACCACCAAGAAGGTCCCCAGCTGGCAGACAGAGGTTGGCAAACTCAACAGGATTGCCACGACAGAGAAGCCGAAAAGCGGCGGCCCTCTGAGTATGCTCCTCCCCGTGCCGTCATCAGTCTGTCAGGGCTAGGGAGAGGGAGCTCCTTCTTTACAAACTTTCTGAAGGTGAGGAAGAGCTCTGGTGACTTCAACAGAACTCCCGTGTATGTGCATACTTTAGTTCCCTTCAGTTTAGGTCCTCTGTTAATAATGCAGTGTGAGAAATCTTGTCGTAGGTTTCCTCATTCCTTCCCTATTTGTTGTTTTCAATACTTGGGCAAATGCAATCACCAGCACTTCAGGAAGGCAGAGCTCTTTGGAAATGATTTTGGCAATAGGTTAAAAGAGTCACTCGTGATGCTTGCCGTTAGTATTTTTGATGGACAGTAAAACAGGGTGATTTTTAGTTTTTATACTAGTATTTTCTATACCAAATATATTTTGTATTTATTCATTTTGGTCTTGATATGCAGGCAAGTTACTTGACCTGCATTAGTAGGGGTGTGCAGGATGAGACCCAGAGCTTTGGAAACTCCTTTTCAGTAAATCTAAAGAGTTGCATGCAGTGCATTTTGTAAACAGGTAACGAGATAACTCCCGGTGGTTGGGATTTCCCTGCTGCGGATCCTGATCCCACGGTGGACTGGTGCTGTCACACCCTCCTGACGCAGGTGACGTTGGAGGTGTGAGATCCAAGCGTGTCATCGTTTTTAAACCAAACCAAACCACAGTCTCTTACTTTCAGAAAGCAAGTGTCGAAACCCTCAACGTTTTATAAATTCGTACCCTTTGCGAGTGGGAACTGTTGTAACTTGTGCTACAAGTTTGACCTATTGGGCATTCCTGAGTCCACACTCCGCCAGGGCAAAGTTTGGAGGAGCCAGACTGCTCTAATGGAGGTAGAAGCACAGACACTGTTTAGAAACTTTGACACTAAGAATTACGCTTTACTTTCGCTCCTACTAAACCAGCATATCAGAGTCTACTGAAAAATGCAAGAAGGGCAAGATAACCCATGAACGATTAGCTGTTTATATATTTTAGCTCTGTTTATATATTTTTTTGAATACAGGAGAAATAGAAAACTAAGGGTTGGGGTTTTTTTCCTTAATGTATCGTGGATGCTTGTGCACCTTATAGGAATATTGTTCAAGGCTTTCATTTACCTGTATCCAAGCACCAGAGGAAGTACTAATCGTGTCTTGACCTAAGAAGTAGCCACCATGTCACTTGATGATGCTCCTCATGTGGCCTTATATTTCTCCACAGTACTTTGTAAAAAATCACCCTTTTCTATTAAAGGAGATACTCCCCCTGTTGAATGGATTTTCTTTTACACCGAGTGGTGTAGCCGTGGCAGAGGAGCTGGGCCAGACCAGCACGGCGGCCACGGCACCCGGAGGGAAGGTCAGCTGTGTGCTGCGGGGCACAGCTGCTGTTCTGCTGCCAGGCAGCTCACCTCCTCAATGACGTACTTCTGTAGTGCTTGTTCCTTCTGGACTCTTCTCCCTTCAGCCACTCGTGCACGGACGCTTTGTTGAGCACGGAGGAGGACTGTTGTTCCTGGATGTGTGACATGTGGATACCTAGGAATGCGCTCTCTTGTACTGCTTTGTTGTTCTGAAGGCCTGGTCTTGCTTCCCGGTGTGGGTTGTGGTCTGCCTGAGCTCAGAATTGCTGATCTCAGCTCACGCTCCCCTGGAATCTGCAAAGACCTCTTTCAGTTGAAAGCAGAGTATGTCGTGACTTTTACACTTCTGTCTTATAGTTACAATTAGTGGTAGTAAGTTTCCAAACTGCACTAAATGGGAGTATTGTGTTAAGTGTGCTACAGTTCTTGTGCCTGACCTTTAAAATGTTCACCCAAGCCGCTGCAGTCCCGCTGAGGTGGCAGCCCTGCTGCTGAGCATGCGTTCTCCAGGCGCTCTGGGGAACCCCTCTGCCACCCAAAACAGGTGCTCCAACTGTTACTGTGCTCTCTCCATACCCAATTTTCCAAATTTGTGTGGTGAAGAAAGAGATGTTGCTGCTTTTGCTTTTCTTTTTTCCCTTCCCCTTTTGGATGCCCTTTCAGCATGCGTATAACTGGAGGGAAGAGCCTCACGTCTCAGTCCAGTAGCCAACTTAGTACTTCAAGACTAACAGTTTATGTTGTTCCCCCGAGCAAAAGAGGGGAAACTCGTGTCATAATTTAATAAGGTGTTCACGTTAGTCTGTTGCATCACAGGGGAAATGATGGACCGGGGAGTAGGGATTTGGAGAAGCGTGTGTTGTGGGGCTGTGTGAGGCTCCCCCTTTGCAGGGCGTACCTGGCGTGGGTGTGCTCTTCCCCTTCCTTCCCGCTGTGTAAGGGTTATCTGTGGATTAAGCATGACTGGGATAACTGCTCCCTTTGCACTTTACTGCCTGAACTCTATTGTTCAGTTTCTTTATTTTGAGCCTATATTTTAAAGAAATGGAATCACATTTTTGTACCTGTTTTTAACTTTTATTAAATAAAAAGTATGTAATGTGGCTGCTCTTAAATCATCAACCAACCGTCAGTTCTCACGTTTCATACACGTCCAGTCCAGAACTGTGTAAATCCGTGTGACTCAGCTTGTATAGCTAGGCCAGGGGAAGACTCTGGGGCTCACCTTGCTCATTTACCTGTAGAGGCAGGGTTTTTTGGACCCTGTTGTAAATTGACTGGTGCTTGTCCATTTTTAATTCTACACAATGCTTCTTGTGTATTGGCTAGAACGTGTACACCACCGTCCAGGGTTTGGGGTTTTTGCATGCTGCCTGAAAATGAGAGTCTCAGGGTTCATAACTGTTCTTCTAGCATGGCCACCAGAAGCTGTGGATGAAAGGTGAGGATCTGAGTGCTGCTCTGTCCGTGTTGCAAGCCCTGCATGGCGTGAATGCTGGAAATAAAGAAGAGATGAGACAGCTGCGTTAGCCCTGGTTCTTTCTGCCCCTACTTACCCTGGCAGGCTGGGTGGCACCTCCAGGTCTCAGCTGGGAAAGATGTGTCTCCAGTGACCCGTGACAGCAGCTGCAACTACTCTTGAGTTTTTAAGCATCTCTGTTGTTCTTTCCCTCTGAGCAGTTCCCAAACTCCAGCAGTATTTATTTCTATAGGGTCACATTTTAACAGAAGAGGAGAGGCTGTAATGTCAGCAGCTTTCACTGCAAGGTGATGGTCTCTACAGTCAGAACCCTGGGAGGGTGAGCTGAGGCCAGTGGCTCCAGGCTTAGTCTGCAGAAGAGCACATCCTTCTTGCAAGTGTGCAGAAGATGGAGAGAGAAGGTGCTGTGGATGGTCCTGCTTCCCCCTCAGGAGAACAAGTGGAAGGGAAGGCTTTACTGTGGGAGCAGTGCTGTGACAGGATAGCACAAACTCCCTAGGGCTCTGCAGGTCTCCATCATGCCTTTACCTCCTATGGGAAGGTGTCCTGCTTGTTTCTATTACAGTTTTTCAAGGATGATTTTTCTGAGCATCAAATCCTAAAACCTGTACTTTTTTTTTGCTGATTTTTGTGATGTCTCCCTGTCTTCCCTTACATGAAACGTGACAGTGGATTTCCCAGTTCTGTGCTCATCTTTCTGCTTTTGCTTCGAATGAAGGCAGGGTCTGAGCTGTTAACGTGCACATCCTGGTGGGGCTGGAGTCTGTGACGGATCATCCTGGGAGAGAAAACAGCTTACATGAGGGGAAGCCTTCACAGTTAGTCCTCTGCTGACACAGGTGGCATCCAGACAAAAGTCTTCCTATCCTCCTAGCAAAATAGTAACTCTAAAGAAAAATGTGCCTGTGCTCACACGTGTCCATTGGTTTAATGCTACATTTTGCATTGCTTTTCTGCCTGTGGTTGCACAGCCAAACCTCCAGTGCGGTGGCACTCTCCCTGTCTTGCTTCCCACCACATCTGCTGGTGGTTGGGACACTGGAAGTGTGAATCCCCTCTGAAGATGCAGAGGTGGCCTGTGCTGCCAGCTTGCTGTGCTCCTTGTGGCTTAGGCTGCAGCTTTGCTGACTCCATTTCTAACTGTGAAAGCTGCATTCAACACTATGTGGACGATGAAGGTGGCACTTCATCTCTCATCTGTTGTGAGCCAAATCCTGCCTCAGGGTTGGGTCTGGCTTGAGTTTGTCTGCTGGGATAAATCTTCTAACCCATGTTGAAGTTTAAGCTGTGAGCCCATCTGCCTGTTTTCTTCTGTTTATGTCTGGCAAAACAGCTTGAGGTGGGCAGGCTATAGCCATGAGAAGGCAAACTTCTCCCATGCAAGCAGGAAGAGTAAATCGTGACTCCAAACCCAGCAACCTACAGGCTAAGGAAATGGTGAGGTGGTTCAGGAGGAAGCTGCAAAGCCTCAGCTGCATCTGCTCACGGTTCATGTGGCCCATGGGATCACCTTCCCTGCAGTAAGTATTAGCACTGGGCACTTTGTTTACAGCTTGTTTTCATGCTCTGTGAAATGCAGCCTTCCTCATTTTCTGTTTTGATCTTTGAATGCAGGAGGCAGAAATGGGCTGACTTTTACATCCTGATAATATGCAGAAGACCTCGGGCACTTCTTACACATGCAGAAAACTTGAGGAAACTTGACCACACTCCTTCCTGGGAGTTTTTTCCTGGATAGGAAGAATACCTTAGGTTTTGTTTTCTCCTTTGTAATGTCTCTTAAGTTCACACCAATTTATTTTCTGTCGGTTACCATTGTCCAGATAAACTCACTTCACCCTGTGCAAATAACTGCCATGGCCCGTGTCCCTGTGTCCAGAGTGGAGGACACCCTACCACGCCTGTCACGGCTGCAGTCCGTGCCAGGCAGCTGCTGGTCTGCCTCCCCTGCCAAGCAGGGTGAGAGCTCCACTGTGCTCGTGTGGCACAGCTCCACAGCTGTCACTGGTGTGGCTGCTCCATGGATGCACCTCCACGGCTGCCCCTCTGTAATGGTTTTGCCTAGGCCAGGATGTTGGTAGCGAGGGGAGCTACAGGAGTGGCTTCTTTAAACAAAGATCTGCCAGAAGCTTCCCCTGTAGCTGACAGGGCTAATGACAGTCAGTTCTAGGATGCACCCACAGCTGACCAAGGCCTGGACAATTAGTGACTGAGGTAATGCCTCTGTGAATAATGTATTTGAGAAGGGGAAGAAGTTGCTGTGCAGTTGCTAAACTGCAGCAGCAACGAGGAGTGAGAATGTGAAAACATCTCTGCAGACACCAAGGGCAGTGGAGTAGGGGGGAAAGGTGCTTAGGCACTGGAAGAGAGACTCCCCTGTGGCTTGTGGTGCAGCCCGTGGTGAGGCAGCTCTGCCCTTGCAGCCCATGGAGGCAACTGGGGAGTAGAGATCCACTCACAGCCCATGGAGGAGCCCATGCTGGAGCAGGTGGATGCTTGAAGGAGGCTGTGACTGCATGGGAAGCTCACCCTGGAGCAAGTTCCTGTCAGGACCTAGGAGTTTGTGGTGAGAGAGGAGCCCACGCCAGAGCAGGTTTGCTATCAGAACTTGTGACCCTGTGATGGACCCAGGCTGGAGCAGTCGGTAACTGACAAATTGTGAAGAAACTAGGTAAAAGGTAATCCTGACAGAGGCAGATGGTGACCACCAACTCCAGTTACACCCTAGATTCCAAAGCAGGCAGGGAAGGTGAAGAGGGCATAATTTACATGCAAAGCAAAGCAATGTTGACCCGTCATTCAGTGGAATATTCACGTACTGGATATGCAGAAACTGTGTGTATAAACAGACATAGTTTTGGGGCCATGGTGTGCTGTCTTGAGACAGGCACGTGCTCATTCACATAATAAAATACCTCCATCCTGTGTATGAATTGGGCATCTGCACACTGGGTGATGAATGCTTTTGGGACAACACCAGGAAGCACTGGCAAGCGAAATAATTTTTTGTCTTGCAAGTGGTTGTGATTTGATGATGATTATAGAGAAGTACAATGAAAAGAAAACAAACCTTCTGATAATTCAGTTGGGATGTCAGCACTGCCTGAGATGTGGCTAAGTGATCTCCATAGTGCAATTGTCCTTTTCTTTTTTTATAAGAGTAATTAACTCAAGAACTTTCTCTTGAAACTACTCAAGGGCTCAAGTAATTCTTCAATATGACGATTTACCTGCAAATGATCTAGGGTCCTGCTTACTCTGAGCAAAGGATCAATCAAAAGTAGGGTTACACTGACACCAGGTAGTTAAACGGTGTGATCATACCAGCCCTGCTGCCACCCTCCTGTTTTTAACATGCTGATGGGAGCAGGTTTGAGGCAGGCAGAGGAGTGCAGTCCCTGACAGTTCTTGAGCAGACTGGGGATACACCGTCCTGTTCTGCATGGGATAAGATAGATGGTTGTGATCTGTTCTGTGCTGGCTGGCTCTTTGATCAGAGCACAGCATCAAACACACATCATTTTACAGCACAGGGAAGGCCTGAGAGACCATGGCACAGTTTGAGGCCCTTCCTTGCATCCCAGAACTGCTTGCTCCCATATTTCTCCTGGTGCAGCAACTGTCTCAGCCACATCACTCCTTTCTGGACGTTGCCACGTTCCTGTGGCTCCTCCTTTCCTCTTGGTAATGCTGAAAAGGTTACCTGTGAAACCCACTGCACCTGCATTCCAGGTGCTTTTCCCTTGGCTATTTGATAAGCTAGTTTTGTACAGAAGCTTTGCTGTGCTCAATCAAGAGAGATTTCCTGCAACCTAATGAGAATATGTTCAGTTTAAAGTTATTTTTTTTCTTAGTCCCTTCCTGTAAAACGACTGAAGTTTTGCTTCAGGAGAGCCTGCAACGGGGCTGTGATCTGGGCCAGTCACCAGATGTAATGCAGCCTCAGAGAGAGAAACTCTGCAAGGGGAGGCAGGGCAGGGGCAGGTCCTTGCCTGTGCCCCACTTTGGACTGGAGCTGCCATGGCGTCTGGCATGTTGCAGTGTGCTCTGACACCAGTGTCTCTCCTCAGGGTCTTCTGTGTCACTGGAGACCACTCAAAAAGATGGCTCTGTGACTGTGCTCCTTGAACCATCTCCCCACATGTGCCACAGACTCTGGGGATCCCAGCAGAAAGAAGGTCCTGGTTGGAAGAATTAAACCCAAATTGAAGGGAAATCTAAACCACAGTGGTGATTAAAGCAAGAGCACGGAGTACCGTGGACACCTATGGTGCTGGAGTCAGCAGGTCTCCTGTGTTTTTTCTACTCTCCACAGGCACATTCTGCTCACCCCAGTAGGTCTTTGAGAGCTGCTGAAAATCAATACAAGTGCTGGGAGATTTGGCTACTGATGCTTGACACACTGCAGAGAAACTGTTCCTGCCACAGCTCAGCAGCATTAATGGATCTAAAAATGACTGTTCCTGACAAAAAAACGAATTGCTAGCATTCAAAATGGGATTTTTTTTTCACAGGGATTAGAAAGCCCTTGCTCCAGAGGGCCCAACCAACTTCCCCCAAGGTAGGCAAGGACATTTGCTCTACTTGGCTATTTCTGAGCTACTGAAGTATCATAGAATGGTTTGGCTTGGAAAGGCCCTTAAAGATCATCTCATTCCAATGCCCCTGCCATGGGATGGAACATTTTCCACTAGACCAGACTGCTCAAAGCCCCATCCCACCTGGCCTTGAACACTTCCAGGAATGAGGCATCCATAGCCTCTCCTGGCAACCTATTCCAGTGCCTCACCACCCTCACAGTAAACAATTTCTTCCTTATGTCTTCCTACTATCTTTCATTGTAAAACCGTCACCCTTTGTCCCATCAGAACTCCCCAGCCACTGTGCTGGGAGCTCTCGCCTCCAAGCTTGCGTGGTGAGTCAGCTTTCTTTCTGCTACTGTGGGCTGTCAGGCACAGTGGTCGGTCAGGCTTAAACCAGGAGACTTAGGGTGGACAAGAGGAAGGATTTTTTTTTAACAGTAAGGGTAGGCAGCCTCACCAAATGCTGTTATGATGCAGGAAAGACAACCTGAGTGTGGGTATGTGTGCCAGGGTGTAATCTGGTGTCTGCCTCGCAGCATCCCTCCTGCCACCCTCCAAGCACACGTTTCCTTTAGCCTCTGCAGGTACCGTAAGTCAATTCACTATGTAAGCTAGAGAGCCTTTCAAAACATTTGTTGTCTTTACTGAGGGTTATATAAAGGTGCATTTTTTTTTTCTGTTTCAGAGATACCAGGAATTACAAAGAAGTTAAAATGCAGCATCCTCTTGCATTTACACAGGCTATGTAAAGATCTCATCTGGTGTCTTTTATGCTTCAGATGAAGGCAGGAATTAGGTATTTTTCTACTTCTGATAATAAGCAGCTATTCATAATATATTATGATGCAGGTAAAATAAAGGCAGAAACTCTAAAGTTCCAGGATTCCCTGTCAGGCAGCACTGAAGATATGCCATTTTCCTTGGAGAGATGACTTTCTGTTTCACTTTGCATTCAGCTAATGGTAAAATCTAGTGATTTTAATTCTAGGTTGCCTACAAGAAATAAATGTAAAGACCAGGACTGATAATTCTGAAAACTGGTGGCAAACAGCTGCTCTGCAATAGCGTGCAAGTCCTTCTGAAGTTGGATGATGGCTCGTGAGGCAGCACTAGGCATGTGCCTCCTGCTTTTGCTGGAGAATCCATGCCAAGGAGCACCAGGTAGGACACCGATGCTGGAATCCCACCCTGAAGGGACTGTGCAAATCCTATGCTCTCTGATGGCTCCCAGGAGCCTCCTTCAGCTGAGCAGTGGGATTTCAACCCTGGGATGACGACGCCTACATACTGTATGGTGGGCTCGCTCCCCTTCTCATCTTACATCCCATGTTGGGGAGAGGACCATATTTGAAGAGACAGTGCCGAATTCACACCTGGACCAGAGGCTTGCACAGTGCAAGGAGTGAATTTGGCCTGTTCTGAGTGGCAGGAACACACATTTTGTGCACACTCCCTTAAGTGAGATTGGAATCAAATTGTTTTACTGCTTTGGGTTTTTTTCTTTGCTAAGACAAAACAAGATCTTCCTTCAAAGCACCATGCCTCGACACTGCCACTCTAGTATATCTTCATTTGTAAACATCATTTGGAAATGAGCTTCTAAATATTGATTCTCAAGTTGAGTTGGTCCCTTTTCCAGCAACATCCATCAGAAATCAGCAGTTGCTGAAGATCTTGATGTTCTCACTCAGAGCTGATCAGGAGGCTTTTCTCTTCCATGCTTCCCAAGCAGCTGCTCTGCCTCTCACGCTTCGCCTCCCTTTGCCACCCACCTCTGCTGTGCCATCTGGCTATGTGAGGGGTTGTTTTGTCAGCAGCAGCTTTGCAGTTTTTTGAAGCTGTGTTGGCGTGGGGCTAGGCTCAGCGGCAGTACTCCTGCTCGATGCTTGACATCAGCTCCTCTTCCGAGTAACTGTATGATATGGTAGACTGTCCCAAATGCTTCTTGCCGCTCTTTTGTGAGCACCTGCAGGGAAGGGAATGGGTTATAGGTATCATGAGAGAAAAGCAAGCTCTGAAGACACAAGATGACCCTTACTTCATTTTTTTTGGGTGTGTGAATGGAAAGATTGATCAGCACATAGCTTGCTGAGACACAGATACTCTGTCACCTCTGGTTCCCCTACCCCTCAGGCACATCACTTGCTGACATTTGCTACCACTTGACATCTATTTTAGTCTGCGAGTTCTTTACAGTAATAGCCCTTGAAATGCTCCAGCTCAAACTCCCAGAACCTTTTGGTGTGTGCAAGTTCAATGTCCAGTTAAAGCATGGCCCAACCTTTACTCTAGTTACCATTTTTAAGGCTTACGCAGAAGGGGATTTCTGTGATGGCATCTGTAAGGGATTTGAGTTGCAACCAAAATATGAACTCGGCTGCACCAAACTGCTCTGATAGTTTTTATTTCTTCTCACGTCATTGCAACTATCCCATGAATGGGAACTGGTGCATCATGCAAAGGGAGCTGGCATGTTTTTTATTGGTATTATCAGATGTGTTTTGTTGACTACGGGGGAAATCTGTCCCTACCTGCATGAGGGAGGACAGTGAAAAGTCATCTGCAAATCTTGACCGTTATAGCTCACACTACCTAACAGGTCTACTTGATCTTGCTCTCCAGGACTCAAGAGATGAGACTCAAGAAGCTGAGAAGCAAGTGCTCCTCCTTGACCTTGTAGAGAAGTGGGAGGCAAGCAACCCAGGCCATCAGGCTAGTCTTTCCTGAAGGGCACATGGCTCCATGAAATGGAGGTAATGATGACATGCAGAGGTAAGTAGAGGCTTCAGCGGGTAAATCCAAACTGTGAAGTGCCCTGTCATGCCACATCAGCTGAGATTGGTGGGCTTACTTTGGGGCCAGATACTGGTGGAGATTAAATAAGTAAGGAAGAAATCTTCAGTTTGTTTGGTGGTTGGTTGGTTGCCAAAGAAGAGAGATTTTCATATCCAACAGCCTGGCTCTAATTCTGTCCCAGACTAGTTATATAGCAACTATTGACTTGCCATTCCTCTAGAGATCTCTCTTACTGTTGGTCCTGCAGCTTGGATTAGTTTGGTCATTAGCATCCTTTAGTGAAAAAACTGAGGACCTATTTATTAGATGAGAGCACAGAGGTGCCCCAAAGCAGGTAAGTGACTGGAGAACCAGAATCAAAGAAAAGGGACGGGAAATGCTTTTCTAAGGAAACTTTGCCATATAGAGTAGGTGCTTCTATAAATCCTCAGCTGTCTTTGACAGCCATCAACTGCCCTCCTTGGGCAAGGGAATAACTGCAACGTTCCTCAAACAGGTGGTAGCCAGTCTCCTGCTGCTGTTGTTGGGGAGCAAACGGCACCAGTGCAGCCTCTCCTCTGTTCTGATCTGTCTGGATCAGAGCCGATCTGAGCTGTGTTAACACTGTGGTCCATGTGCCTCACAAACAGGTTGGTGTTTTCCCTGAAGCCACCTGATGACTAGCTGGCGTGGCACACGTTTACACTACACTGTACCCTTCATGGCAAGTCCTACTGGTAGCATGATGGCAGCAAGTTGGATTTTGCAAGTGGACTCTCCTGTGTATTCCTTTTATTAATCTTTCTCCTTCTGACGAGCTGCAGGCGATCTGGTTTCTACCACAGTAAATGAGAGCTTGGAAGACAGCTAAAAGTCCAAGGGCTCAAACCATACCCAGGCAGTGACAAAGCAAGAACTGGGAAAAGGAAATGCAGAAAACTGACTTAAAAGCACAATTTATTGATTTAAACTCTGCGCTGTGACAACCCTTAAACTAATTTTGCATGACGTGATGAGTGAGATGCAGTGCTCTTGGCAGCTTGCTTGCAGGCCCACAGAAGCCTCATTGTTTCTCTTAGCGGTTACATAATTTCCCACTGTTAATTATTCTTGATTCTTTGGCTTGCATGGTGACCTCCAACCACTGAGGAAAATCTCCAGGTAAGGTTGGAACTCATTGAAACATAGATGTGCTTTTTAAAAAACCAAATGCACGCTCCACTTACCATGCACATCCCAGAATGGAAAGGAATAGAGAGGGTTGTGTTGATTTCAAGAGCAAAGGAAAAGCAAGTTGCTGCTCACGTTCTCTCTTTCTATTTTTGTGGCAAGTTCTGTATCATTTACTATAGAAAAACTGAAATAAATTAAAAAACGAGAGGTTCAATTTGGGTAAAAGGAGGAACTTCTGCACCCCGAGGACAAGCAGAGGAACAAGTTGTGGTTGCACAAGCTCCATCCTTGAAGGCTTCCAAGACCTGATAGGACAAAGCCTGAAGCTGTGTCATCCCACCCGTGGACCACCAGATCATACAGGACAGTTCCCAAAGGAACTGTGGGGAGAAAGAGAGGTAGCGCAACATGATCAGGAACACATCCAGCTGTGTCCCTTTAGCACTGAAGGTATTTATTAGGGCCTGCTTGAGATGCTTCTGTGGTGTCACACGGGCACATTTGCAGTCCAAGAGCTGCACACCTGCAGCATCTGTCTGCCCTGACTGCTCTCTTGGCAGATAGTCTTAAGTCTCCATATCTATTTTCTTTCCCCCTTGCTCGAAATTTGTTTCTTCTATAATTGGCTTTATGGGAACTTCTTCAGTCAGTAACTTTATCAAGACAAGTCTGTTTTTTGCAGCTTGAAACATGTTTATCTAGAAAAATTCTATCTGCAGAAATGTGAAGGATGGGACACCTACGCACATTAATTGCTGCTTCCGGGGCTTGATTTGGTTTGATTTCTTCAAAAGGAAGTTTTGCTGGGTGCTGGAACATTTCCAAAGAACTGTTTGTGTGCAGTTCTCACCAGCAGGAACTGCAGCCCTACTTATCATGGGCCGTACAGACACTTCACGAGCGATCCACGCTATGGGGCTCTGCAGTGGGTATAAAGTACAGGTAATCTAACCAAAAATAAACTCCTGCTCCATCATCCCGGACTTTCTGTGGTCTCATGTCTTCCCTTTGCATGTCAAAGAGGGAGGGAGAAAGAAAAGCCTTGTCAGGGGGTGAGGGGCCAGCGAGAGCCTGGGGTGAGGGTGCTTGGCAGGGGACTGGGTGTGTACCCTCAGAGGACACTGCTCAGTTGCCATCACAGCCCAAAGCCCATCGAGGATGCTGGAGAGCCCAGGAGAGGGTAAGCTCCTCATGAGAATATCTGTGCGAACCTTACTGTTGGGAAAGCTCTTCAAACCAGCAGCTTGCCAGGCAAGCTCCTTGACAGCTGAGTGGGGGAGGAGGAGTGGGGTGAGCAGCCAATGTCACATCCCCCAGCACTGCTCAGCCTCGGCAGGTCACAGCCCAATGGCTGGGATCTGCAGGTGAGCCTGTTCTCAAGTGCTACAGGAGCAGAGGGGCTAGGTGATAGGCAGAGCTTAACATTGAAGAGGGTTGCTCTAGTGTAATGATACAGAGTTTTAAGTTGGGTTTTCAGGCCCTTCTCTTTTCATCTGGGCTTATGCAGCACACACATCAAACCGTTCCCATCACTCTTGGTGAAGGCAAGACTGGGAGGCACAGACTGCTCAATGGCTTTTGCTTGTAGAAGATTTCAGATCTGTTTTATTTGGCACCCAGTGCAGTAGGTCTCCACCTTTTCCTAGTCCCAGGGGGACACTCATGTCTCTAACTGCGGTAGCATGGTTTTCTCCTAGGATTTCTGGTGAGCAAAGAGGTGTTAGTTTCCTTTTCTACATGCTGTGGAGTCCACGGATGGTCTGTGGGTGAACCAGAGTTTGAGCTACTTGTTGGAGCAATCCTCCTCAGCTTTTCATAAACTCCTTGAAGGTGCCTCTTTGATACGTGGACATCCTAAACTCTACATAGAATCGTAGACTGGTAGGGTTGGAAGGGGACCTTTAGAGATCATTTGGTCCAACCCTCCCTGCTAAAGCAGTTCACCTAGATCAGGTCACACAGGAATGCGTCCAGATGGGTCTTGAAGACCTCCAAGGAAGGAGACTCCACATATCCCTGGGCAGCCTGTGCCAGGGCTCCCTCACTTGAACAGTGAAATAGTTTTTTCTTATGTTTCAATTGAACTTTTCGTGTTGCAGCTTCATCCCATTACCCCTATTTCTATTACAATAGAAAAAAAGGATGCTCCAACCTCCTGACACCCACCATTTAGATATTTGTAAATGTTAATGAGATCGCCCCTCAGTCTCCTCTTCAGTAGACTAATCAACCCAGTTCCCACAGCCTTTCCTCATATGAAAGATGCTCCAGTCCCCTGATCATCTTGGTGGCCCTGTGCTGGACTCTCTCCAGAAGTTCCCTCTCCTTCTTGAGCTGAGGAGCCCAGAATTGGACACAGGGCTCCAGAGGAGGGCTCACCCAGAGTCAAGGGGGAGAAGAACCTTCCTTGACCTGCTGGCCACACTCTTCTTGATGCATCCCAGGAAGCCATTGACTTTCTTGGCCACGAGGGCACATTGCTGGCTCATGACCAGGAATGATCTCTGTACTGGTCTTGAGCCTGGATATTTTCAGGCAGAACAGTTCCTGGATTTTTTTAAATGGCAAATAGGTAGAGGCCAGGATATTAAGGGCTATAAACCATTTCACACCATTCCCACCTCTCTTTTGCACAGTAGGAGGTGTGCAGGACTAGCTTTTCTCTTTATGCTCCCTTTGTTCCTGCTGCTTTCTCCCCCTGAAGCTAAAACAAAAGCACAAGGTACTCACTGAAGGTCAGCATCGCTGTTCTCTGGGCCTGGTGGGCTACTGGTTGGCAAAGCCTGTGAAGGAAGGAAAATCACATACTTTTTTTACAACACTTTAAAGACAAGAGAGGTAATTATCCACCTCTGCTCTGCTCTCGTGAGAGCCCAGCTTGAGTCCTGTGTCCAGCTCTGGGACTCTCATGGACCTGTCATCCATTTCTATAAAAGCTCTCTGCCTATAGTGGGCTATGCCTGCTCTGGTTTACACCCTCAGGCAACCTCTGTGGGGACAACACAGGCATAAGAGAGTCTCTTTTACTAACCACTATTCTGCTAGCTCTGTTTATGGTTCAGGGCAGCTGGGTGGCTGCAGGCTACAGAACCAAAGTCACTGATCCTGAACTTGTTAAACCTCCCAGTTGTCCCACAAAGATGCACTGCCCTGCTGCTGACAGGTAGCAGTGTGAAAGTACCTGCTAAAAGGAAGAGAGATATGGGAATGCAGACCCAATTATTTTCCCCTGACACAGATCTTTCCCTGAAATTATCCATCTGGAGTGAAACATCCACTTTCCCCATGCTGGAAGCCCACAGCTTTCCAAAGGGACACCAGCAGGGAAACCAAAGCAAAACCTAATGACATTTAAAACGGAAAGATGGTGGGACCCTACATCTGACCGAGTGCCCAGCTGGACCAGTAATAAAATTAACCATTTGCAGCCAGACACTATGAAAATAATGGTACTTTCATCTTTTTCTACTTCTTCATTGAACTCTTACAAGGAAAGGGAGAGGGTCAGGGACAAGGGTTATGGCTTTGTGTAAAACTAGACCCATTTTGGCTTGCCACTACTTTTTCGGAGCTGCAGTCCCAAAGCTAGTGGGCCTCCTTCATACAAGTTACCCTGAATTAACTGTAACAAATGTTAAACAAGTGAGAGGACTTGGCTTCCAGAAATGAAAAGTTGTTCCATCAGCGTGGAAAAGAGGAAAAGATTTTTCTGTACAAGAAAAAGGAAGCAAAGGAACCAGGGCAGTACGGAAAAGCTTGCGGTTCAGAGCCCTGGCCTGGACATCTGCTGTATGGTGCTGCTGCAGGGCTGGATGGGATCAAGTGATTCCTCAGTAAGATCATGTATCTGCTCTTGAAATAGTCCAAACCTGTGCTGCCTCAAGGTGCAGCAGCACATGGGCCTGGTGCTGGTCAGTGTGAGAGCTATGGAGGGGAGATGACTGTAGGTAGCACTGGTGCAGCAATGATGGGTTTAGGCACAGTTTGGCACTGCTTTAAATCAGCTGATGTCAGTCATGCTTGTATGTGCCATATATTGGGTAGAAATGCCCACCTGGGTGTCTGCTGTTACTGCAACACACCCGATTTAAATTCAAGAAGAGATGTTTTTACTACACAGGCAGGCAGGCTGCCAACTCTTAGGCTTTTCCTTGCCTCTTGGGTGGGCCTTGTGCTGCCAGGGTCACCTTTGGCTTCCATGTTTGAGCAAATGAGGGGAGCTGCAGCACAGACAACTCTCTTGTAGCACCTCTTCCAGGTGAGCCCTAGTAGCTTCCATTTCTGGAGCTAGGAAAGGTGTCTGCTATCCGTAGTCTTTCATGTTCTAGCTCTTTGCTTAAAAAACATATATCTGTGAAAGATTTCTAAAACCTTTTGATGCCCATCAAAAGGCACTTCTTTTCAGGAGAGCCCTCACTCTCTGGCAGCACTTTGCTTTCTCTGGAAGAGCTTGAAGTGTTCTAGAAACAGTTCCTGGAGTCCAAGCAGAGATGAGTGAGGTAAGAGAGTTTCTGCCTGGTTATTTAGCATTGTTTCTTGGCACTCTCCCATGAGTAAGCAAGCAGCAGTGCCAGGAGGATGCCGTGCTGAGCTCCCACGGCTGACTCCTGCCAGGAGTGCACCCACAACAGAGCCCCTCGGCCTTGCCATCACCCACCACATTACTTGCTGCAGCCCCAGCTTCCTCCTACCAGGCAAAGAACATAATTCATCCACAGCACTGAGAGGAATACAGCTCTACAGGAAAGCAGCTTTGATGCTGCTCTTCCCACAGCCAGAAGCCAGCTTCCAGCACTTCTGGGTAAAGGATGGGTTTGCATCATTTTAGGGAGGGGTTTGAATTAAGGTACAGTAGGTTGCCTTTTTTTTCTTCCCTTGTGGCTGACTCCTCCATATTACGAGCTGTACGTGTTGTGTGGGTGGAAGACAGAATTAATTAGTCATCAGGATGGAGCAGCTCTGGTTAGTAAAAACTGCTTCTCCATGCAAAAACTACTTCTCCCACCTCCCCCAAGGGATCTGTCAGCAACAACATTTATTTCCCCAGACAGTTCAGCATTGGCACAGGTAGATCTCTATCGATGCTTAACCCAGCACATGAGCAAAATCATGGTGGCGAGTGAAGACAAAAGGCACCTCTGGCCTCTGCCCTTCCACCACTGTTGGGGCCTCAACACCTCAGGAGCTGCTCAGTGTTGGTCAGGGCTCCAGCAGGCTGTGGGATGGCGTGTGCCGGGCAGGTAGGACACACGGCTCCGGCCACGTCTCTGTGCGGCACCGAGGCACCACAAACACCGACCGGGCCCAGCCTGGCCCAGCCTGCTCCTCATTGCCAGGATTGTCTACATTGCAAGTTCAGCAGATGATTAGTAATAGCCCTTTATGTGGGTTAAGACAATGCGCACGTCGTGACATATGATTTTATGGGCTCCTATCCTACAAGCGTAATTGCCGGCCTGGCTGGCCTGTGCCTTGTTAAGAGATAAATGAAGTCAGCTTCTCCTTTCTGCAGCTTGCAGTCATCTTATTACTCATCCGGACTGCATCATGTCTCCTTGTTTACCACTCTGTTCCCAGCTTAGGCATCTCATGCTGGGGTCTGTCGAGCTATAAAGCCCCACGTCGCCACCTCCTCCCAGTTTAAAGGCTTGCATATTAAAGCTCACCCAGCATGTAATTGGGTTTAATTCAATGTAATGAGATGTGAGGTGGAGTGCTTTGACAGCCCCTGCACACACAGTTCAGCAGTCCTTTATGTTAGGACAGCAGCTCCTGGGAGCGAGGTGGAGCAGAGAGCTGGGAGCAGGAGCTACTTCTCTTTAACTGTGTGCATCCATCCACTAGCACTCCCTGAGTGCAGATTCCCACTCCTCTCAGCCTGCCGTGAGCTGTGGCTGCTGCCTCTTACCCACCCTGACAGCCTGTACTGCCCCTGCTCTCTGCTCAGTCCCTCTGTCAGCTCCTGCAGCTGCAGGTGAGCTGGATGAGAAGCTCCTGGGACCCATGGGGCAGTTTGGGGCCGTGCACCATCAGGGGATCTGAGCTGCTCCCAAGCTGCACTCAAACCACTCAATTACAATCTCTACTGTAGTCTCATAATCTCCAAACTATGTGGACCAAATTCGAGCTGCCTCTGTGCTGGGCCCCTGAGCAACGCTGAAGTGTTATTTGGGAGACTGGAAGAGGGCCCAAGCCAAAACCATGCTAGGGACCACCCTGGCAGCTCAGTAGGGCAGACCATTCAGTTTGATCCCCGGCAGCTCCAGTGTACCAGCAGAGATACAGCCCTGAGATGCAGAGAAACAGACCCTGAGTGGTCCTGTCTTATACAGGGGTGCCTACGGAATGCCTGAGCCACCTCAATATATCTAGAGGGGAGCAGTGTGGTCCTCTGCCAGTGTTGGTCGGATGGGCTGTGGCTTTATAGGCTTTTTGGTGGAATGTAAGCTAGTATCTCCTGCCCTGCCTCTGCTCCTCCCAAATCCCTGCTTACAAACACCCGGTGAGCTGGACCAGGGGACGGATGTGAGCTGAAGTGAAATTCCCGGCACGGAGCAGAGGGAGGCGATGTCGTGGACGTAGCTGCAGATGGCCGCGCTGCTGCGGCAGAAGGGCAGCACCCTCCAGCGACAACAGCAAACGATGTGGGTGGCTAAGGCAGTTCTCGCTGACAAAACCGGCTTCTCGTGAACCCGCAGCCTATCTATGATGTCAGTAGGTACCAAACGGGACAGTGAGCCTCAGCTGCATGCCAGCAAAGCGCTCCCAGCCTTGCTCCGGTCTGCAGCAACATCCTCTGGCCAGAGAAGGAATTGGGAGCAGGCAGCAGATGGGAGGTGGGCAGAGATGCGAGGAGTTCTCATGCCTCTCTCTCCTGCCAACTCTAACACCAGCTCCCAGCCATTCCATGCATGCCCCGTGCTTAGTTTTTAGATCAGGAAAGGTTTCAGGGCAAAAGCGATCCATGCTCTGCCAAGTGATGTGGGTGGGAAAAAAAACCAAACCCACAAACCAACAAACCTAGTCTGCAATTTTCCAAGCCCAGCTGCAACACAGCTGTGGTGGGAGGGCGATGCTGTCTGAGGGGACAGCACAGCTCACTGCTGGCTGGGCTCTGGTGAAGCTTCAGGCACTTTTAAAAAAAAAAACAAAGAACATAATGTGAGAGGGAGACCTCAGCAACCATCAGATCCACACCTGGGCATTAAATGCAGGATCTGAAATAATCTGGCTTTGGACTTTTCACGCAGCTGCTCCCCTGGTTTGGAGCTCAAGGAGTCTCAGATGTTCAGCTGGAAAAGCACCCTGTCCAGTTGAGCACGTCTCCTTACACAACGGTAGGAGAACATTTGATTTGAGGGCATTTTTGACCATTGCAACAACTGGGAAGAAAGTGATGGAATAAATGGCTAACAACACTAAATCAGAAAGACCAAATTTCTGTTTGAGGGAGGCACATTTTAATAAGAGTAGAAAAATAAACCTGACTTCCTGTAAGAAACTAATGGGGTGGGACATTAAATGTGCCCATAGGACCCCTACACGTTTGCAGCTGGGAGCAGACAGCCAGCAGTTGAAGCTGCACCACATCAATCTGCAGAAAGAACATTTGTCTGGCTGAAAAAAAAAAAATCAGGCAAAGCGTTGAAGACTAAAGTGTTGTGAAAATGACAAGTCCTTTGGAACTCAGTCAGCACACCCTCTACCTGTGTTACTTGCGTGCTGCAGCTGGGGCGATCGGCTTACTGTAATCACATCCCGTCTCCAGCCAGGAGGAGTGATGGTGCCAAAGAAAGAGCTGTTAAAAGCAAGACCCTAATGTATCTGCGTGATTCTTCCACTGCAGGAAACCGGTGGGGAAATGCCTGCGGCCACAGTCTCTCCCTTGGTTTCCACCAAGAGCTGCTTACTCTGCTCTGTTCTGAGGCAACACCTTCAAAGTTACAAATACCTTTCCTGTTCTGAACAAAGAAATAAGGAAGAAGTATGTACAAACATCCAGACTTGAGGGCAAACCTGAAAATGGACATTTGGTGCGGACAAGGTGTTGGGATTTGCTGCAAGCTGGGTTCATGTTCCCCATCAGGATTTGGTCCCCAGCCCGCTGCTGTGATGTGCTTTCACCCCCTCGCTCTGAAGCGCTATCTTGAATGCACTAGAGGTGGTTGAAGCCTTTAAATGCAGCCGGATTGCTCTGCCTCAGCCCTTGGCACCTGGCCCTCAGGCACTGCCAGCTTGCTGCTGAGTGACAGAGAGTGTCAGGGTGCAGGGGTGAAGCACAATACTGGTACACACTGTGCCCAGGAGAAACCCAACCGTGACAGAGGAGAGCCGAGTCCTGCTTCCAGGAAACTGCTCTCTTCTGGCTGGTGGCAAATCTCTCTTCTTCTGCCAGCCAGAATCTGCTCCTCTGTGGGCTGCTTCTCATCAGACTTTACTGTAGTATCCCCTCATTGCCTTTCCTTCCCCTCCCTCATCTTTTGCCCATTAGCTGTGTTGAATCAACTCACCCTTTCTTCTCTGAGATTTCTTTGCTCATCCTCCAGTTTGCACAGCAGAACAGGGCAAAGCAAACAAATTCCCAGCACGGAACAGAAATTACAAATGACTGGTTGAGAAGCTGGCAAGAGCGAGAGAAATTGCTCTCAAATTTTCTAGCAGGGAACCAGTGACACACAACACAGCTGGTATCCTTTTCTAGAAACCTCCTCCACCAGCCTCACGGGAAGGGTGGGACTGCAGCTTGCACAATGACCTAAAAGACTAAATTGCATGGAGTAAACAAGCAAAACTTGGTGCTGCAAACATTTCCTCCCTCCTTCTCTCAGGCTAGTGACTTTTTAGGCCTCGAGGAGTTGGAACAGTTAAGTCCATGACTGCTGTTTGTCCCATGGCTACCTCAGGCTCAGGTAAAGAACAAGCTACAAAGAAGAGCTTCAACTTTGCCCAGAAAATATCTAAGACTTCTCTGGTATGTCTTTTACATCTTTGAAAAACATGGGCAATTTGTTGTCTTTCAAATAACTTGTCAGGGTGCAACCAGAGGTGTGAACTCCCTTCTCAAGAGGCATCAGCAACAGCTGAATGAGTGGACACATAAGGTGCTCAGCATCACTGTCACCTTGCAGGTGGCACGTGGCCACGCTGGGCAACCGGGGCCCCACATACCTGCTTCAGGCTGGATTTTGAGAGCTCTCACAGACATCTCTGTGCTGCAAGGCTTGGCAGCGTTCCCTCCCTGGGTTTGCATTGGCTGTAACCACAACCTGGGGCTTATGAGGTGATGTTACAGGCTCCTCAGCAGCATTTCTCTGGGCACGGTCCCTGCCTACCACCCCCTCCACCCTCACTCAAATTCTTCAGCCTTTCTGGGTTTGCTCCCTGTCATTAGTTCACTAATATCTACTACCATGGCGTACTGTCTACTGGTTTTTGATGGGGGCAGCTCCGTTGCCTTTTCCATATGTAATTACAGAGAGTGTACTTCAGAATAGAGCTAAAATGCCACTTTATGCACAGGAAATTTCACAGCTGACACAACGATGTTTTTAAAGATTCATCCTCAATATTCACATGTGGAAACTGAGGGAAAACAGACACCAGCAGCCTCTGTTCCCATAACTTAAGGCAAATGGGAGAAGTCAGGAGGACTGCTCATAATTAAGAGTCTCTCAGAGGAGAAAGCTGGAGTCACTCAGAGGAGAGTGCTGGACTGAGCTCCCCGTCAGGAGGGTTTGTAGTTAAAAGAATAAGGAAAAAGACAAGATCTGTGGGTTGCTTTCCACCCCCCGCTCCCCAATTTCTAAATCTTACTTTTTTTGAGGCTTTTCTTTAAAACTTATCTAAAAAAACCAAACAAACAAAAAAAGGGTTTTCACAGAGAACTCCGCCAAGTTTCCTAATGGCAAAATGATTTTGCATTAGAGTTATCCTTCCCCCACGGACACACAGTTTGGCAGTGGAAGCGACACCCTTTGAAGAGCAACACTGATGCATACAAGACAGAAAGTTTCTGGATCCTAAGGATTCGTTATTATTTTAAAACGTATTACTTTGGTCTGATGACTTTTGTGTATTGGTGGAGAGCGGCGTTTATGCAACAAACAACTTCCAAAGGCAAGCTAAGATGAAAGAAGCTGGTCATTGTTAGCCTCGCCGGTAGATGATAAGAGACGATGCTGTTATTTTTTGGACAGGAAAAAAAACACCTCAAACCAAAACAAAAAAAAAAAACCTCATAGTTCCCTCGGAGGTAAATCCATTATTTGTTAAACAGAAAGAGACCGAAATGCTTCTCTACGAAGAGCCAGAGTGCAGTTGCAGCGGATCGGAAAACGTTAAACAACAGCTTCAAGTCCGCATTTGCAAACTCCTGCTTACAAACCCGACGCAGGGAGTAGCAGGNCGCCGGGCCCCGCCGAAGGGGCCGTGCGGGGCGGGCGGGGGCAGCGCGCCCGGGGCCGCCGCCTCTGACAGCCCGCGCGGACGCGGCTCTCGGCCGCTCCCCGGAGCCTGGCGCGCGCGGAACTTTTCACTTCTTTTTTCTCTACAGGGGTGGGAATCCCACTCCGGAGCGCCCCGGGGAAGGAGCCGGCGGTGCAGTGGAGGGATACACGGACCTTTCCAGACATCTTTTTTTTTTTTTTTCTGAGCCCAGGCTGCCTCGCTCTGCTTAATGCTCCCTTAAACCTTCCAAACCAGCCTTTTCTCTCAAAAGCTTTCAAACTCGACCCAGTATCTCTGTCCCCCCGAGCCTCCTGTTGCTTGCGTACATCTCCCGGAGCTGGGAGGGGACACACATTGTCACCTTCAGGGAGCATGCAGGAATGGCAACACTGAGCTAAATTCAAGCACGCCTCGCTCGGACGGGTCTTGCAGACCTTTTTGCGGCCCCAAGGATGTCACCTGCGGCAGGTTTTGGGTAGTGACTGGTGATTCTGNTCATAGTTCCCTCGGAGGTAAATCCATTATTTGTTAAACAGAAAGAGACCGAAATGCTTCTCTACGAAGAGCCAGAGTGCAGTTGCAGCGGATCGGAAAACGTTAAACAACAGCTTCAAGTCCGCATTTGCAAACTCCTGCTTACAAACCCGACGCAGGGAGTAGCAGGGGCCGTGCTTTGTGAAATCCAGCAGTTTCCACGAGGCAGGAAAACAAACTTCGGGCGACGCGGGGACGGGGGAGAAGGGGACGGCTCTTTTCGGGACGGTGCTTCCCCGCGCTACTGAGAGAAAACGCGAAAAGCGGCAAACGGGATGGAGCCCGGTTTTGCCGGCAAAGCCAGAATTTAAGGCTGTTCCTTCGTGGGAGGAAGCCGCGGTGCGGCAATCGCCGCCGGCCGAGGCGACGGGACCCCCCCGGGGTGGCAGCCAGCGGGGCCCGGCGTGTCGCGGGCACTTACCGCCTGCTCGGGCAGGGATCCTCCGCNGGCTGCCTCGCTCTGCTTAATGCTCCCTTAAACCTTCCAAACCAGCCTTTTCTCTCAAAAGCTTTCAAACTCGACCCAGTATCTCTGTCCCCCCGAGCCTCCTGTTGCTTGCGTACATCTCCCGGAGCTGGGAGGGGACACACATTGTCACCTTCAGGGAGCATGCAGGAATGGCAACACTGAGCTAAATTCAAGCACGCCTCGCTCGGACGGGTCTTGCAGACCTTTTTGCGGCCCCAAGGATGTCACCTGCGGCAGGTTTTGGGTAGCGACTGGTGATTCTGGCAGTGTTCCTGGGCCGAGGAGATTTTCTGCCCTTGAACCAATGAGTGAAAGAAGTGGGGTTTCGGGGAAGCCACTGTGCAAAGGATAGGGCAGCTGGGTGCCTTCTCTGCTCACCTGCACAGAGCCCCTCTCTGCTTCCCAGCAGCCTGTCAAGCCTGTGGAACACATCCCCTAAACCATCCTCGACTGCTTCCTTCTGTCTTTGCTTCCAGCAATCAAATATTTGTGCAATTGTTGGAGGTATCACTCAAATTCGAAAGTACCTGTTAAAGGCAAGGCTATCATTTCCCCCTGGGGCGGGTAAAACGGCTATTTGGTTTCCAACCCCTGTCTGCAGCACGTGGGTGAGTGGGAGGGAGAGCAGGTCTCATAGGGCTGCTGCTCCCCTCCTTCCAAACCAGAGTCTGATAAAAGCAAGAGAGGCAGAGATGAGGCTCATCTTGCTGCTTCTCATCATTGATTGCAACAATTTCATCCACCAGTCATTCATTCCGCTGGTTCTTCCTAAACCACTAAGTAAAAGTTCAAGGGTTTATAATGAAGGGGTGGGGAGGTGAAGGCAACGAGCGGTCAGATCATTACCAGAAGGATGAGCTTGTAACAATGAGGGCTTGTAGGAAAGATGAGGACAATCTTTTCAGTAGGATCTGTGGTGATAGGACAAGGGGTGGTGGTTTTAAACTGAAAGGTGGTATATTCAGACTAAGAAAGAAAATTTTAACAATTAGAGTGATGAAACATTGGACCAGGTTGCCCAGAGTGGCAGCAGAAACAGTCAAGGTCAGAGGCTCTCAGCAACATGGTCTGGTGAAAGATGTCCCTGCCCGTGGCAGGAGTTGAACTAGATGATCTTTAAAAGATCCCTTCCAACCCGAACTATTCTGACTCTATGAAGGGTGTTTGGCAGGAAGAAGAGATCAGATGGGAGTCTGGAAGTGCACTGCCACAAGCAGGGCTTGGATCTAAGGCAGGGGAGGCAACAGAGAAGATTCTTTGGATCTGAGGCAGGTCTTGGAGAAAAGAGCAGTGATGGGGCCCGGCTGTTGAGGAGGAGGTGAATGTGAATTTAAGTAGCCCCAAACAAAATGCTCGACATATGAGATGGCTGAAGGATACAAGGCAGGGAACAGCCATCATTCTGCTCTGCTTGGTGGCACATGCTTTATTGAAGACCCTCCTCTTGACAGGGAGGCTGAAGAACCCTCAGTGGCCACGTAGTCATAATTACTGAGTGGTTAAAGGCAGCCTTGACTCTCACTGTGTACCTCTAGGCACTGGCACATCTCTTGTGCATTGGAGTTTTCCAGCTGGAGGAGTAGGGAGGGACAGGAGAGTAATTTTGACCTTGGCTCTGCTAACTACACCAAGGGAGTTCAGACCCTTTAACTCAAGCTGCTTCTTTGAATTAACCCAATCTACATCATTTCACCTCAGGAAAGAACATTCCTGTAGCCATGCATTGTTTTTTGGATAAGATGTAAGCTTCTCTGAGAACAGAGCAGGCAGCTGGGGCTTTGGGCTTGGTGGGAGCACAGGTGTTGTCAGCATCCGTGGGCTGTTCCTTGGGGCTCACCGGGACTCGGGGCTCTGCCATCTTTTCCTCACCTGAGAGGTGGCATTTCTGAGCTCTCCCCAGTGTGAGTGGTACTTGGGCTCCTGGGAGACTGCAGGTTGAAGTTCACCATGTGTGGTGCATCCCTCCCCAAGGGGAAATGTTAGCATCAGGGGCAAAGAGCCTTCCCAAAAAGAAGTGAGCAAATTCCTCCTCCTCTTCCATCTCTGAAGGCTCTTGAAAAGTTTCCTGGCTGCCCCCATGGAAACAGTTCATTCCAGGGCAGTCCCTCAGATCGGCTTGGAAGCGATGCTGTCAAAAGGAGCCAAACTCCTTATGTTTGGAAGTGGCTCATTTCTGGAGTCAGGAAAGTGTTTGGACAGCGGTGACCCCAAATGCTGCTATGGTTTAGCAGTGACACTGAAGGACTCTCATGCTGTTCAGTGATATTTCCCTCCTGCAAAGTCTTTAGGACTACTGAGAAATAAAGAGAAGATTTTCCAAAAGCCTGATAAGCATGTGACTTCTCAGGAAAAACAACGAAAACCGACTCTCAAATTCTTCTTTACGATAGAGTGGAGGCTTTTAACACTGTTTCTCAGCAGGGCCAGTAGGTAATACCTTGGCTGATCTTCGAGAGCAAGGGTTGGAAGTGTGCAGTGCAAATGCCAAACGTGGCATGTGAATCAATTTTGGATGGCACCCAGCCAGGCAGGCAAGGAGCCAGGAGCCTTCTCATCCAGAGCACAGTGTTGAGCGAGCCACTGGTGCCGGCTCTGGCTTCTCCCAAGTCCCAGGGGAGCCCAGGAGCATTTCTGGAAGGCCATACTAGAGTTACATGGTGGGTGGCCTCTTATGAGCCCTGCTGTGCTGGCACCCTCAGCCTCAGCTCTGGGAAAGAAAAGCATGTATACTCTCCATGAGAGGTTGCCTACCTCTGTTAGCACTCTTCAGACTTGACAATCGTTTCTTCTAATAAAAGAATTATGGAGATGCATTTATGCATACTCACACTCCTATACTTACGCATACAAACACACAGGTGTTGCCCAAACCATCACATTCACATTTGAGGAACATGGGATTATTTTAAACTGCTCTTATCCATTGAAGCTACTAGCACTGATGTGTCCTGACCTGACTGGACTTCCAAGAGCAAAGGCCAAAGTGTATTCCTGGCAATTACTGAGACAAAATGTGACTTTTAGATCTTATTTTCAATTTGCTCATTCCCCAAGTATAATTTGTACTGACTGCGTGTCTCATGTCTCATGACCCCATGTCTCAATCATTTTGGAGACTGCAGATAGGACTGTCACTCTTCTCTCTCCTGACAGTCTTTCATCTGTGAAGGAATGGGGCAAGTGAAACATTTCAGACAGCTCCAGCCACATTACGTGTTCCCACCTTGTCCCCAGCCTCTGGCTGCTGTGGGATGGCTTCACAAACATTATCTCACACTTCTTCTCAGCCTCAAAGTGAGACCTCATAGCCCCAGGCTTTCTCTCTATCGAAGCCAAGGCCTTGCTGTTCCTTTGCCATCCAGATACAGAGCATTTTTCCTCCTCAGGTCTTTGTTCTCTGACTCCAACCCCTGAAGGACAGATCTTCATGGCTTTATCTGGTGCAAGGGCCAGCCAGCACAGCCCAACCCTCGTGCTTGTCAGCATTAGTGCAAGGAGGGGATGAGGAGGATGGAAGACAGATAGCAACACACTCTCTGCCCACAGACAGGTTCCCCTGGTAGGACCAGCACCCTGAGAGGATCCCAGCACCAGAGTTTGGGAGGGGGTGTTGTGGCTGGGCTGTACTGCTCTGCATCCTGACGAGGCATGATGGGCAGCTGCAGCACTATCACTACCAGGAGCACCAGACAGCAAACAGAGTAGGAGTTTCCTTGCTGAGTAAAATAGCATACTGCCTCTGACATAGTAAGAAAACCAGAACCTGGGGAGCTCTGTTTTTTCAGGTTTTTGTTCCCACTGGGAATTTTCTAGGCTCTTTGCAGTTAGTTCATTGAGGAATCTGATCCATTCCTCATGTGTTTAGGTTTTGTTTTTTTTCCCTAATACTTGAAGTATTTTTAGCAAGACTTCAATAGAGATAGATACAGTCCCTTGGAATAAGAGCTCTGGAAAAAGCTACGAGCTTGGGGATTTTTTTTTTTTTTTGTGGTCATCTGCATTAACCACAAAAAAGATTAAAATTCAAAGTTAAAATACATCATGTCAGCATGAACCTCTCCCTCTTGCTCACTGATGGAAAGAGTGGTTCCTCCTGTGCTGTCCAGGCATCCCAAGTTCTTCCCACAGGGTACCCACTTTGCTGGGATGCGGCATGGAGAGATGCTGTGCCTTCCCGGTGGTCCCCCCATTGTGGCACAGATGCTGCCCACCCCTGCGGGACCTGACACTCTTGCCTTGCACCAAGAGGGCATGCTGGCAAGTTTGGACTGAGCCTGGAGATCGTGGTACAGATCTTTACTGTGGATTTGTTAGAAGCAGCTCAGTGAACGTACATGAGAAGTTTGCTTAGATTTCAAATTAGCTTAGGCAGCTTTTCATAGAATCATAGAATCATTTTGGTTGGAAAAGACCTTTCACATCGTCAAGTCCAACCACTCACCTCACACACTGCCAAGCCCGTCAGTAAACCATGTTTCTCAGCACCTCATCTACATAGCTTTTAAGTATCTCCAGGGACAGTAACTCCACCACATCCCCTGGGCAGCCAGTTCCAATGCTTTACAGCCCTCTCAGTGAAATAGTTCTTCCTAACGTCCAATTTAAACCTCCCCTGGTGCAACTTGAACCCATTTCCTTGTGTCCTGTCACTCATTACTTTGGAAAAAAGGCCGACCACCACCTCACTACAACTTCCTTTCAGATAGTTGTAGAGTGATTATATTTCCCCTCAGTTTCCTCCAGACTAAACATCTCCAGTTCCCCGAGCTGCTCCTCATCAGGCTTGTTCTCCAGACCCTGCACCACTTTCCTTGCTTGTCCATGGACATGGAAGAACGAAGACAATAATAATATTTGAGCTCCCTGGAGCAGGCATGAAATATTTCATCTTTGCCACTGCAAACTTCTGGACTGATGTTACCCTTCAGTGAATGTTTATTTATTAATCTGCTTTTCTAGCATTAACTTGTGTGTAGGAATGGCAATGTGTACATTGCTTAAGGCAGAGCCAGCCTGTACCATGGTTTTACAAACCTTTCCCCGGATTTCATGTTCACTTGGGTTTTTCTGCCCCAAAACCTCCTGCAAAATTTATTTATAATTTTGACAGCTCTTCAGGCCTTTGCTTTGATCCAGAGACCTCATGTCCTATGAACCTGAGCTGTGTCCTGACCTGATGTGCTCTGAAATACAGTGTATGGAAAGAGCTGGGCTTGAGAACAGAGCAGAGAGGCATCTTTGTCTGCTTGGAGACTCAAAGAGAGGAGGGAATTAGCTTTGCTGACATCAGCTGACTGGAGAAAACTAACTGCAAGGGAGAGGCCAGTGAAACACAGAGAGGAAAGGTCCAAGAGGTTGAGTTGGAAAGTGGTGGTTAGGAGTTAATACTCCTAAGCCTACTCCATCTCGGTGCTCAAGTTGCTGCAGCCTGCTGAGCATCCCTTTCTCTGACTGAGATGAAACGGAAATGTGGATGCTTGGCAGTTGGGGTTAGCAGTTCCCTCAATGAAAAGCCATCCTACAGTGGAATTGAGCCAGGACACAATGGGGAAGCCACAGCTGGAGGAGGGATGAAGGCTGCCCTAATGTAATTAGTGGAACTGGTCTTTCACCCAGGGCTAGAGTTTGACTCATCCAATTTGCAAAAAAACTGCTGAGAGAAGATGCTTAAATATGAAAGCATCAATTTTAGGAGTGTCCTTTCAACACACCTTGGATTTTACTGCACCCTAAGCACTGTCAGTAAACACTTTTTTTTCCCCCCTGCCTCCCTGATTTTAAGGGAAGGACTCTGCTTTGTTCAAAACCAGGAGAACAAAGAGTGAGACCAGCAAGGAGCTCCATTTTCCATGTCTCACCAGATTGTCTTTCTGTGGCTGCTCCTGTGGGAGGGCACAGGGCTGGTGCTGTGAGGCTGCCTGTGCGCGGGCATCCTACATGCCTGAGGAACGGCTGGGACACAGTTGGAGCATGGTACATCCTGCACCAGCAGCTTGCCTGCTGGGGAGACAAATCCTTTCCATAAAGTCCCTCTGCAAGGCTCAAACTATGGCCAGATGAGGAAAAACTGGAACATCTTTCTTATGAAGAAAGGCTCCAAGACCTAGAGCTGTTTAGCCTAGAAAGGAGAAGGCTGAGGGGAGACCTCTTCAACACTTACAAGTACCTAAAGTGTGCATGTCAGGAGGATGGGGAGTGACAGGACAAGGGGTAATGGGCACAAGCTGGAACATCAAAAGTTCCACTTTAACACAAGGAGAAACTTCTTTGCTCTTCAGGTGAGGGAGCTCTCGCACAGGCTGCCCAGGGAGAGAGTGTGAAGTCTCCTTCTTGGGAGCTTTTCAAACCCACCTGAACATGTTCCTGTGTGGCCTGATTGAGGGGAACCTGCTTCAGCAGGGAAGTTGGTCTGGATGATCTCTGGAGGTCATCCAGACCGTTCAATGATTCTGTGAAAAAGGCCAAAATCCCACTGTTATCTGTGATGAGAGAGGGGTGCTCTAGGGTATCCTGCAGATGAGGCACAGCACCAAGTAGATAAGTTGATATCCACTTGTTCAGTTCCCAGCAGTGACTTAAAACTCCCACTATAACTCTAAGTCAGTGACCACAGTATGGATGCAGTTAGCAAGATGAGGGGATGATTCAAACTGTGTGCATGGTGTTTGTGCCTCACAGACAGTCCCCTCGTCCCTCCTGGGCTTCTTCAAGTTTGTACCAGATTTCTTGTTTCATGCTTGACTTCCCCTAGCCCTTCCCATCATGACTCCTAACCCTGCTGTTTCTCCAAAGAGGGAGGCCCCATGGACATATCCCAGGTGAGCTGCCCTTCTGCCAAGCCTTGCTGTGACTCCTGGCCGTGTTCTTCTCTTCTTTGTCCTGGTACTCAAGGTAGGAGTTTGTGGGTAACCTTGAGGCGTCTCTTTCTAACTCTGTTAGGTAAACACAAAGATGTAGGGAAGCAGAAGAGCTCTGTAGAGATCTTGTGGGTGTATGAAGCTAATAGGCAAGACAGTAACCTCCCCTTCCCAGCATAAACTTTGTTCTTATTCCAGTTTTGTGAGATTATTTCCTATACCCAACGTGGGCAAGTTGAAGCTATGAAGGCTGGCTGACCTCAGAAAGACTAACATCCCTGTATCCAGAAGGCTAACAGGGTTTCAGGTAAGCAAGACTTAGTCCCAGACTTCAGCCCGGTCATGTGTGTTGTAGGGTTGCTGGACTTGGACCTCAGCAGACTTGCACAAGCCTGAGGTGACACCAGGCAGTGTGTAGGTGGCAAAAAAAGTGACACCAGGCCTGTCTTCCTATGGCAGAAGCTGCTTTGCTGCCTGGGCAGCATCCAGTTCTTATGCTGCTTTTGCCCTGTCCCAGCCTGGGAGAAGGCGAAGGGCTGCAGAAGCCGAGTGCTTCCCTGGCTGCCTGCTCAACACAGGCCACAGATGTGCTACAGCCTCTGGTGATGCTTTGACCAAAGAGCAAAAGGCAGTGGTGACATCAGAGGCTGCTGTTGCGCCCCTTCACCAAGCTAAGCTGTTGTAAATGTATCTGACCAGGTTAAGTCTCTCCTCTTACACCACCACCTCTGCTTTCTGTTCCAGCCTGACAGGGGATCAAGGACAAACGTAAGTTGTGACTTGAGATACTGTTAAATTTGTTGTCCTCCAGCCCTGCACCCTTTATCATCACCCAACTGGGACCCCGTCATTATATAAGTATTCTCCTGTTTAGCTCTAGGGAGCCAGGGCCAAGCCCTTTTTGTGCAGGGAAACCTGATAGAGAGACACGACCAAATATAGATGCCATAGAACTGGTTTAACTTGCATCAAAGAAGAAAATAGCTGAAGTTAATGTTCAACCAGCAAGCAATAAAACTGACGTGGTATTTAGCCATGCGTCTGTATTCTGGGAGCTGTCAGGGTCATCCCCTGGCAGCAGGGCCATGCCAGCTGTCCCTCTGTGCCCTTAGCCCACTTCAGGCTCGAGCCAAGTCCATGTCTCACAGACACAGTCCATGTCACCACTGCCAGGTTAAAAAGCATGCACTCAGTTAATGTCAGGCTTTATGGCTCAGGCCATGGAATAACTTACTGAGTGGCTGTAACAGGATCCAGCTTGGTCCCTACATGGTATGCACGACCTGCCCTGGTACTAGCAAACCTCTGCCTCCTAACGCATCCCAGAGAGTAGGCAGGTTAGTGGCAGGAATCAGCAAAGCTGACTCGTGGTACAAAATATCCATCTCGGGGATGGGGTTGAGGGGAGACCATGGGCTGTGTGGTCTGTTTGGGATGCAGGACAGGACTTCCCAGGGCTTTATCTGCAAAGACCAGTGTGAGCAGGATCCAGCTGCTTCTGCTAGCACTAAGAGACGGTCCAGCTTTATTGTGCAAAATCATCTGCTTTTATGTCAAGTGGAAGACTTTGCATTCTCCTAGTTGAAGGAACTTGTGAGATGTTTGGTATTTCACATTTGAAGAGAATCATGGAAGTTTTTTAAAGTGTTTCCTTTATAAAAACGTCACCCTGTGCAGCACATAGCTAATGTACAACTCCCCTTTCACCGTGGAGCTAACGATGCTGAGCTCTGCTGTTCCAGAAGCCAGGCCTGAGGTCTGGGAACACAAGGGTTGGCATTGCCTTTACCTCTCTGCTGCTAGGAAGTTACAAAAGGGATGGAGAAAAGCCAGGGCTAAGTTCTTGATCTCTCCTAAAATATAAGTCACAGATCAAAGAGTTTGGCTCTAGTAAACTCAGTGACGGCATCTCCTCTGAGAGATGGATCTGGAAACAGAGTAGCTTGACTGGAAATGGAGATGGGCAAATTGGTATTGCTGGCACGAAAGATTTTTGCTGTTCCAGCTCATGGAAGAACAGAGACTCCAGCAAACTATCATTCCACTGAATCTCCATATGTGAACACAGAATCATTTTAAGTGCCCTAGAGATGTCACATCTGGAAGGGTCTCTAATGCATCTCTCTGGTCTCAGCCTCACCACTTCCTGGGAGCCTGTACCTGTCTCAGCACAGTAAGGAGTGCCTGGATGTCACCCCTGTCTGTCCCTGCCACCAGCAAGTGCTGAGTTCTGGCAAAACTGGTGTTGAGCTGTGAAGGCAGCTGCGTGCTCTGGGATGGATCTTGGTAAAAGTCTGGGAAATGTTTCCCCTAATTCAGCTCACTCTCCCTCCTCCCGTCTCTACCTCCCCTGGTGCTTGGCTCAAGCTGGGACTGTACCCATACTTGCTGCAGCTCCATGCTTTCCTTCCTTGGCTTCCAGTGGTGCTGGGAAAGTCAGCTTTATACCCACACCTCAGGCTGCAGACTATTGTAGAGAGACTGGAGCTGCAGAGAGGTGGCCAAGATGTGTGGATGGCCTCTGGTCATGGACAAGGCCCATCTACCTTTATTTACCAGCATAGATGGACCTTCTGAGTCTTCTCTGTGTCCAAGGGGAAACTGGAGGTAGGTATAAATGTGTGCAAATGATAGTCTTAGTGTATTTGTCACCTGTGTGTGGCTGAAGAGTGAAAACCTGAGAAAAATTGGGAAGATGGGGTACCATGTAGGGGCAGACCCCAGGGAGCAAAGACACTTTGCATAGGAATGCAATTTCAAACAAAACTATGTGATCTATCACATATGTGTTTATTAACTTTATTGTCACATGTGATTTTCTTCTACCATTACTCTGCTTTCTGAACTGCTTATTGCCACGATGTCAGACTTGGCCTTAGGTGACCCTCTATGCCTTTAATTTTAAAAGTCTTTGTACAATACCACCTGGACATCATCTTCACAAAAACTCCTCCATTTCTTGCTCTAGGGTCCTTGTTCCTGCTTAGCCAGCTCCAGAGTGGTCTGAAATGTCAGAAATGCTTCAGTAGTGCTTGTAGTCAAGTCTGTGTTTCCAAAACAGGGTGAGAGATTCCCAGAAGGAGACCCAGTGCCTCAGGTATTTCTATAGGGATTAGCGCTCAAATGACATCTGACGGTGGTCAAAAGGAAACATGGTTTTGTCCAGAAGATATCAAAAGATTTATCTACTGAAGGCCTTTAGTGATCTTCATTAGTAGACCATATGGAAGCTCCTCACATCAGCTCTTGTTGTCAGTTGCCTTGAGCTCAAGAGACACCAAAACCTAGGCCTGGAGTCAGTGAAGCATTGCAATGAAAGACAATTGCAGTTATAACTCAAGTCTTACAATATACAACACATCTCTGTTGACTAGTCTGGAAAAGTGTTTTGGGTTTAGCCCAGAGGGCACCAAATCTTTTGTGTTTCCTCCACTTCTGTGTTCAGATAGCCACCTGAACCAGGCTTGTTTTCAATCAAGGTAGAAGAATGTGGGGTATTTTTTTGGGGTTTTTTTTTGGGTAGGGTAGGTTTTTTGTTTTTTAATAGTGTGGTAAATAGTGCTCACTGCACAGAGACAGTTAAAGCAAGTTGATTTAATGTTACTGAGTCACGAGCAAGTCAAACTTTAGCTTGCTTCTTCTGAGACATGTCAGGGCATCTATAAGAGCAGAGCATACTTATGTGGGAACAACAAGTTGCTTAATAACAAAGTTTATTTGCTGAGCTGTGTGAAAGGGCCCTTACACAGGTTGTCTATTAAAGTCCTGGAGACATTGCTGCAGTGTGTGACACTAATTATTACAAAATGAAACTGTAAACACATGGTTTCCCTGAGAAAACGTTGTGTAACTGTCAGTTAATTGAGCTTCCCTGGCCCTGTTGGGATGGTTGTGGTCACCTCCATGCTGCAAAGGGCAAAACAGAGCACAGAGATGGTTCATTGCTGGAATAAACACTTCCCACATCCCCAGAAGAACTTAGTGCAGAATCTCCTGATGATGGGAGTAGGTTTTGAAGTAAGCATAGGCTTATCTAATTAAGGTTTATTTTTTGCTTTAAATCTACATTTACAAGGGCTATAGGAGAGGCTGCCATCACTTCCCTTTACTGGCAGGTGGTGTACAACAGCAAGTTCTCACTTTATGGAGGTTTAGAGTGACTGTTGCCAGTGAATGTCGCCAGTGAATGTCGCCAGTGTTTCTACAGCATCTCTCACTTAGGTGTAGCTACAGGCAGAATAATTACATCTCCCTCTAAATCACATGGTTGATTGCTTTAAATGCAAAGCCTTCAAAGCTTGTGTGTCAATGTGGTGGTTGTGCTATCATGACATGGTTTCTTATAAAGCAAGGCAAGGATCTAGTAACCACTGTTCCTCATGAACCACACAAGTGGTCTCAGTCTGTTGGAAGAGTAAAGATGCAAGAATAGTGGGCAACGAGGGCCGGGCTGCACTATTTCTAGCAACACCGTGCTCTGAGCAAGAGATGGAGAGGTGAGGATTTAATTACAAAGCACTAGCACCGAGGCAGGCTGCAATTTTTTTTCCAAGCCTGAGTGGTTTGTGTGCAGCGTAGCAGGGTGTGGGGCTCAAAATGAGGGTAGCTATTAGCATGCTAACTGTGCCGTTTCATCTTCAGGATCTCATTTGACACCTCGATGTAATAGGGATGGAAATAATAAACTTTGTGCTATAAAACTTTGTGCTGATGGTGATGCGTTTCCCATAATGCACTCTAATGCCATGCTGCTTTTAGCTGAGTCAGTTCATGGCATTTGCAAAAGCCTTTGCTCAACAGTTGGCTCTGAATCAGAAGCTGGTTGGTTGGATGCAGCAGATATGCGTGCTCCCTTCTGATCTGAGGGATCCACAAAGGATGTTCATCTTAGAGGTGTGAGCCTCAGCCTGTTGTGGCAGTAGGCTTAGTTAACATTTTAAGAGCTATTGAAGCTCTATGAAGACTCTTGGGGTCTATGGAAACCACATAGTGGAAACCATCAGTGGTGGGTCTCTGGCCTCGGAGTGAGGAGATTGGGTTTTATTCTTCATTCTGCTGTTGACCAGCTCTGTCTACTGAATTTGTCTTTCTTTCTTTTAGGTATGTACTCCATGTACAGAACCCAGCAGTGAGAAGTTGTGGTTTCAGCTGTGCAGCTCTTGGTCATGCAGTGATCCGAGAAGCACCCACACCCTGATTTGGTGCCTGGGGGATACACAACGTGCCAGACCATGTTGCCCAAAGCACAGGCAGAATATGCCAAGTGCCAGGCCCTGCTGTGTGCTTGAGTCCATCCCAACGTGTCTCAGTGGTGATGCCTCCTCCACCCATCTGAGACTAACTGTCTCATCCCTGGGTTAACTATGTAGTGTGACTGGCATGCAGTGCCTTGCCCCGGCAAGGTGGCTGGATGCTTGGGCTAAGAGATATACTTATAGCCTCAGCCACTCTCTGTGCTTGCTTTTTGCAGTGTTTCTAGCTCTCCACTGCAAAAGCAAACCAAATGAGGCCATAATCTGAATGCTCTAACACCTGAGATGGAGAATTCCTAGACTGAGTCTGCAGGGCCATGCCAGGGAACATCACCACATTCCTGCAATGCTTTGGATGCCTCTGGAGCAGGACTGCTTGTAAATCCTGTAATCCATTAACACTGACTGCTTTAATATTGTACCAAAGTTACCTTGCTCTTTTTAGCTGTGAGAATGATGCAGTGACTTTTAGAGAGGGCTGCTGTTACAGGTGTATCCTTAAATTGTTATTTTAAGATATCGGGGGACAAAACCCTTTTTAAAGTTGGATTCAGTAACTTTTTATATAGGAGAAACAAATTAATGTAATCTGGAGAGACATGATAACTTCTCATGCCTGTGATTTGTTACTTAACTGCATTCCTTTCTTTAGCTTTTTGTAGTATTCAGATTACTGTATGAATTTCAGACACAGCTATTTCATAGGCTTAATTTTAAACACTTTTAATCATACTGAAGCAATGCCAGGAGTCTACATTGTGTGATGAACACAGTATTGTCAGGCATCTTACTGAAGATCTCTATTGCTTTTATCTGGCTTCATTTAAAGAGTGGGAAAACCAAAGGAAAAGGCTGGTCTTTGAAAAGACCTGGATGGTGATTTGTTCTTGTTAGTTTTGAATATTGGGTACAAACATCTATAAGATAATTGTGGCTCTCTTGGGGTCTCAATGTACTTAATTTTCATCTTATCACAAATGAGCCTTTTAACCTGTAAGGACCTGAGTCTGATTGGGATTTGCACATGGTCGGCACTAAAGTGGCATGTGAAGGAGGACTCTTTGCAACATGGAGGATAACCATAGCAGCAGAGGTCTGCTTTGGGAAGAAGAAGGGTATAATTTCTTCTTCTCTTTCTTTCCTCTTTTTTGTTTTTTAAGTTTGTTTTTCCAGTTTGCAGAAGAACGTTCCATAAAGAGGTTATTTAAGTTTGAAACGAGGCTCTGTTAGCTCACTGGACAAAGCTTTCCCCCAGCTCTTGTTTAACATGGATTAGACTCAAAAGCAGACTTTCAAAGGCACTTTAAGTAAAATAATAATAATATTGAAAGGATTGTGAGTGGAAGACCCTCCATCCTCATGCTGGTGAATAAAACACAGCCATTTCATTCATAACAGAAACCAGTGAGCTTTTCTGGATTAGAAGCTTGTTTATTCTAGCTTACTGCCCAGAGGCTAATTTGACATTAGATCCAAAAAACCCATAGAAAAAACCCCAACCAAACCCAACTTCACCATGTTTTTTCTCTCTCTAAACTCAAATTGTCAGGAGTCTTTTTTTTTCCCCCTCCACTGCTAAATGTAAATCAACCATAACTGGTTGTACAATGTTAGAACAGATTGAACCAGCCTGAGCAAATAGTGAGAAGGTAAAAAAATGTCACTACTGGAAGCCTGTGAAAAGTAGATAACGCAGGACAGGGAAATGTTTGTCCAATTTGGTGACTGAAGTCACTGTTTTCTGTCACCTCAGTAGAGAGTGATTTTTATGACCACCTGTCAAACAGCTGACATCTAAAGTGTGTTACCTTTTGGAGCCAGGAGTGGACCCCAGGGGTGCAGCCCTCAATGCTTTCATCTCTGACACTACACAACTTGAAACATAGATGTATGTGGAAATTGGCTACTGCTTTAGCCAACATCAGTCACTGATGGAGGGAGGGTGAGAACCTGACTGTAATGATGGTGTGTGTCTGGGAAGCTTTGTGTTTACAGTTGTAACATGTCACCAATGGTACTCAGGGTGGCTGTTGCCTAGCACTATCCTTGACAGAGTCTGGATCAGACCCAGGAGCTCCAGAGAGGGAATGGAGAGGGATGCCTAGCTCAGCAGAACCTCCTTTGCACTACTCTGCCCTCCCTGCCAGGTCCTGCTCCCATGGGAGTTAACACCACTGCTGATGGCTGTGGTGTGGTCGTGGTCACCAAATTCTGAAGGTTGTTCCCCCCTGTGCTTCTTGTAAACCCTCAAGGTTTCTGTGTTTGCAGCCTGGAAAGCAGCAGAAGATGGAGGATCAGGCTTCCAGCTTGAAAGGTCCCTCGTTAGCTCTGCCAACTGAGGGGCTGGCCACTGCTGCTGTGCTGGGTACAAAACTCCCTGCTCATGGGACAGGCCATTGTCTGAGACTTCAGAAGCAGTTTGTACTGCTCTCAGAGTGGGGTTTACTGTGTGCACACAGACTCTGCATGCAAGCAGAGCATCACTGTACACTCAGTGTACTGGGCCTCCTCCTGCCTCAGCAGCATCAGCCAGGACTGGCTTTAGTCCCTGCGCTGACTGTATCCAGCTTAGAGCAACAAATATCTGGGGGGATGAGGTATTCACATCTCAACGATAGCTGTGGAAGGCTTTCCAAGGGTTTGTGAGCAGGCTTTAGCTGGGTTCTGCAGTCCTTGTCTAAATAAACCCATGTCCATGAAAGCAGATGTGGTAACTAAGTCCTTACTGGATCCATGGCATTCTTGCAGCTTCACAGAGGGAGAAGGGAACAAGGAGAAAAAAAAAACAACTCAGGAATACCTAATGGGAGAGGTTTCTTTGCTCTCCTGTCCTGGGATACTGTACTGTATCAAGAGAGCTTTTCCTTCCCTTTAGTTTGAGGTTCTGCTATTGTGGGAGTGTTTTCAAAGAGCCCCGAAAATGCTTTGCAGCATTTTCTAGAGATGACCATATCCACCTCATCGCCTCTGGAAGCTGGCAATGCTTTGTTCCCAGCTTTCACCTCAACTCACTGAGCTGTAGCTTGCAGGAGGACTGCAAGCCACTCGCTGAAGTCTGGGCTCATACCATGAAATTAGGATCAAAAGCCCTAGCTGACTCTGGGGGCTGAGTAAGAGCTGGCGAAGGGAGGTATCAATGGCTGCGCTGTGTTCCCTGAGGCCTGGACCATGGTCAAGGCAGGCAGCCAAATGCTTTTTGTGGTGTGACGGCAGGATGGCGGTTACTCTTTGCATAGTCAGGTACTTGTATAAACGCCGAGCTGCTAAATATGTCTGGGTTTGCTACATTTCTGTTCTGCCTCATCAGAGCAGATGATAGCTGTTCACCTCTCTCTGCGACAAATGGGATCAGGGCCAGCTAAGCACCACTGGGAGTTAATAAACTTCTGAGATGTGGTTGCTCGTCCTGTGTGTGTCAGGCAAGCTTCCTGATTTAACAAAACTTTGCAGGGTTTGTGGCTGCAGTCATTTGGATGGAAAAAGGAAGGAGTTGTGGGCCCTGCAAAGCTATGCAGAGTGTAGACATCTGAGTGGCCAAGTAGCTAGATGGGAAAAACTGATTCCCCTCTAGCAATGCACAAAAGGACACCCTGGATCAACACTGTGTTTTTATTAGTGCTTCCATATGAAAGCAGTGTGAGCACATTAGGAAAAGGCATGTTTTCCTGCTGGCAACAGCAAGAGCATGAAATGTTCAGCCAGAAGTTAATGTATATTTTCCCCAATCACTATCACTACTGTGGGAGAAAATAAGGGCCAGTTCTTTAATCTCCTCTGGTGAGGACCATTCCTCTGGCATTTAAACACCTGTATGAATATGCATTAGTTTGGTGGTTAACTAATTTGTTGGGGGGGGAGGAATGACAATTGTCGTAATTCCTCCTGCTTTCTTCCCATGGCACATGTTTCTCTGAGCTTTGATCATGTTCAGAGTATTGAGAAGTGTTTTGTAGAAGCTATGTGATGGGACACACAAGGCATGACCAGTGCCTTGTTCTCCACATGTGCCAGGAGGATGGCTTTGGTAACCGGGTTCAGGGTTGTTGGTGAATGCACAGCAGCATGACAGTGCTAGGGCAGGGTCAGGATGGAGGTACCTTCACCCCTGGCATTCCCATACTCTGTGTCTGACCTGCAGGAGCTGTGGAGGGTGTGCATCCCCACACTTGCTTTGGCCTCGCTGATGCAGGACCCTTCTTCTTGGTGGTTCAACTCCATAAAGGAACTGCCTGAGCTCTGGCATCTGGGATATTTTAGCTGTATTATCAGTTTCTTTCTTTCCTTCACTGTCTCCTTCTCTCTCACATAGCAATACATGTGATAACAGGGCATTGCCTGCCAACAAAGCTACTGATCTCCAGTTCTGCTCCCATATATCACCCTGTTGTCTGGTCTTTCCCAGAACCTGCTGGCAGATGCTCTCCTAGGTGCCCTGGCAAACGCCGACCTACAGTACTACAGGCTATGATTTGAGAGAGAAAAATAAGGATTAGGGCTGCAGGAACAAAGGAGTTTTGAGTTAGGACTCAAAACATGGTCAAAACAGCAAAATGCTAGCAGAGATCCTCTGTGAAGACACAGGAGACAGGCCGTTCTTGCAGGAGTTGGAAAAGGCAGAGCTGTCAGCAGAGCTTTTTGTTGGGTAGCTTACTATGACTGGAAATATTTCCTTCTCTCCCAGTAGCTCCAAATGACAGTATCTGTGAGGGAATCAGATGAGAAACTGCAAACTGACATGTTTTAATAAATATTAGTGTTCTGATGTTCCAGAGGGGAGGGAAGAGTTGCAACACGAGCAGCTGAGTTCACAGCTGATGTAGCTGGAGCCCACTCAACTTGGTTAGCAAAGCTGGAGTTTGCACCCCTTTGGCCCATCATCTGAGGAATGGGGAAGAGGTGATGTGGACAATGGAAAACTGAGTGTAGCCAGGTGTGAATTTAACTCGGTGCTTATCTCTATCTCTGGTATTTCCTTTACAAAATGCTTTGATATTTGGCAGCAGGAGATGAGGAGCCTGCATTCTGCTCAGGGTTGGGCACCTGCTGGCAGCAGCTTAGGCCACTTTAATATTATTTTTTAAGAAAAGGCACCAGGGAACAGGAATTCCAGGGAGACTAGAAGAAAGAAAGATAAGAGCTTTTATAACCTTGGGTAATATATTTATTTTTTTTGGTCTCTAGGGGATGAAGGATTTTTAATCATTTGCTTTTCCTTGCTCTCTATGCTATGTAAGTGGATGCAGCCTTTACAATTCTCTGCCACAGACTGTGCAAAACCTTTACTGGCACTATGTGTCTGCTCACATATGTGCTCACCCACCAGTGGCAGTCCAAGGCAGCTGCAAGCAGCCTGCAAAGCCTCTGACACTGAGCTCTGAAGAGATTTCTGGGCTGAGTGCAGCCCAAGATGGGCTTGGAGAGATGAGCAAAAATAACCTTCTCTGGTTCTTAAGGTTCTGTGTCCTCAGCAGTGGGACTCCCAAGACTATATTCAAGCCTGACACAGATGTTGGCACTGTTGATGTTGGCAGGGTCTTGGAGGGGTCTGCAGCATATCCTCCTGAGTGACACAAGGCTGTGCAGGGAGTGTTTATCCATCTCCTCCCATGGGGCTGTGTGACCCACTCACTCCTCCTGTGTGGGCAGCCGTGCCCCAGATACTGGGGTGCCGCAGAGGGGCAAGGGATGATGTCTGCTCAGGGCACCTTCCCTGTGATGTATGTGGTCAGAAGCCTGACAGCTCCCCCTCCCATCCCTGCCTGGTGAGTCACTCTGGGGACAGGAGTGGGAAGAACACTCTTTCTACACACATGTCCTTGCAGGAATTCTGGAAACCTCCTGGGGAACATATCTCTCTCATAAAGTCACAGAAATGTTTGGATTGGAAGGGACCTTTTAAAATCATTTTGTTCCAAACCTCCTGCCATGGGCAGGGACACCTTCCGCTAGACCAGGTCACTCAAAAAGCTGCATCAAACCTGCCCTTGAACACTTCCAGGGATGGGGCATCCACAGCTTCTGTGGATAACCTGTTCCAGTGCCTCACTGTGCCCATCATAATGGACTTCTTCTTTATGTCCACTCTATAGCTGCCCTCTTTCTGTTTAAAACCTTTGCCCCTTGTCCTGTCACTACGATGCTTTGGTAAAAAAACCTCTCTCTGTCTTTCTCATAACCCCCTCTTTATATACTGAAAGGCTGCTATAATGTCTTCCCAGAGCCTTCTCTTCTCCAGGATGATCAAGCCAAACTCTCTTAGCCTCTCCTCACAGAAGAGCTGTTCCAGCCCTCTGTCTTATTGCTGTTCTTTCATTTCTGTTCTTTTTTGTACACTGTGTCCAGGTGGTTGAGCTTAAAAGTGGATGATGTGAACAATGATAAACATCGGAGTTGTTTTGTTTACTAAAAGAGCAGTTACTGCACATGCTGTCTGGGACCTGGAAGACCAAACTGCCTTCATCTGCATGTCCCCTGAACATCACCCTGGACTCGTCAGAGCCCTGAGCTGAGACCCAGGGCTGTGATTGCTGCTTGTCCTTGCTGCCCTCTAGCAAAGTGTCTGATCCCTGTGCTCTGTTCTCTTCTACTCCTGCTCCCCACCTCGTGCATGTCTGCACTGCTTACCCACGTGAAGTCTCGTGCCCCCTTCAGGCAGCGTCTGGAGATTGCCAAGAAGGATCATAGCTTTTCTGGATTGGGTTAGAAAGTCCAAACAGGGCAGATCCTCTCCACTCACTCTCCACTCCCCCATGTAGCTCTGCTGCACTGAGGTCTGTGCCTGTGCTCATTAGCTTTGCAGCCCAACATTTATGAAGTCTGCAGAGAAAAGGTGACAGACAGGCTCGTAGTTGTGGACCAGACTCTTCTCTTTTTTTGACTGTGACCTTAGCAAACCACTTCAAGCCCAGACTGTTGTGTACCTGTCTGTGTCATTACTGCATGAAGCTGGGCACATCAGATTTTATGATATCTGGGAAGTGTACTTGTGTCAGTAGTCTGGCCAGGGAAGCGATGTGTCATGCATGGGGTACATGATGCTTTTCAAAGCTGCTTTTGAGCTGGGATTTGTGATGGGACTGGAGCTGAGGCACCGGGCTTAGAATCTGGGGCAATTATGAAAAAACAGCTGAAAGAATCTGAGGGAGTCTGGTGCTCCGTGAGACCAGCTCAGATGTGATCCCCGGTGCCAAGGTAGGGGGCACACAGGATCCCGGGGTCAAGAGCATGCAAACTGCTATGTCCTGAGGGATTCATGTGGCAGCACTGGAGAAAAGGGAATAGATGGGAACTTAAAACTAACATGGAAAAAAAAAACTAGATAAAAGATGGGGATAGCCACAGGGAGGGCAACTACTGTATAAAAAGGTAGAGGAGATGCAATGCTGTAATGCAGTGTAGGCAAAGAATGGTCATCTTATAATGCCTTGCTGTATCCATCTGTGATTTATCTAGGATGCTTACACAGTGTAAACTTTCCCACATCCTGCTAGGAAGGAAACACCAGTAGTAATTCAGATCCAGAAATTTATCTGTTAGCGAAACAAAATAATCTCTCTTCTTCCCCAAGGACTGATGAGGGAAAGGAGGAGAGAGCGGATCTATTTAAGGGTTTTAAAAAGAAGAGAGAATGGCAAATGCTCTGTCCTTTAAATGAACTGTTTGTGTCTCAGCTTGTCATGGTTTGACATGACAGCCTTTTTTGGTAAGGGGGAAGGGGCTGTAAAGATGGCGCCTGTAAGAAGTTGTTTGCAACTCTCCCCAGCTCTGAGCCAGACCCACGTCTGGGGCTGAGCCAATTAGACGCCTCCATGATCACTTTTTAAGAAGAAGCCAGAAGAGGAGGTGGCTTTTCCTCCATCTTTTTCCTGCTTCTTTTTT
>WBNH01009794.1:71522-106097 GCA_013401255.1 Urocolius indicus
CTTGTAGAATAAACTTTCCTACTTTCCTCTCTAAGTCGAGTACTGGAGTTTGTTTTGCCTGGAACCGTAATTGGCAGTGAGCCCTCCCTGCCCTTGTTTTAATCCACAACAACCTTGCTTATCTTTTTACTCCCATTTCGCTGGGCCCTCCACCATCCTAACGAGGGTGGGGGTGAATGGGAGCACTGAGCAAGGGATTGTCGTGGTGCTGGTGTGCTAGGTGGACCAAACCACGACACAGCTTCATTGGAAATGCTAGGGGTCACTGAACTCCCAAACAAGAAATGTGGCAATATGTGGAGGAGAAGGTACTGTGGATCTCTGTTGTCCAAGAGTTGTCTCCTGTTTTATATATATTTTTTTTCTGTGGAAGTTACATAAGACTAGCTTGTTCTGCTGAAACAAAATGTCAGTGATTGATTTATTGATGTTTTTGTTGTTAAAACCTTATATTGAAGAATTTTTCCTCCCTTTCTTCAGTTGGGTATGCCAACAGGCACAGCTGGGGAGAGAACTAAGCTCCTGGTGTGCCCTTGAGCTTGCTGTAAAATGAAAGAGCATCCTGATGGAGGCCAGACAAAAAGACTAATAAAATAATCTATCCTAATCCTTTTACTCTCAGCAAAACTTGTCAGTAACTGCTGAGCAAATAATAATGTGACTGAACAAAACTATCATGTGAAGTCTTTAAATCATGACCAGGAATTGAAGAAGCTACTGTGTCCCCAGGAAAGCTGCTTCAGTGCATAATTACCATTGATGAGAAATATTTCCTTTCTGAAATCCATGTTCTTATTACTTTTCAAAGTTGTAAGATCTTATACTTTTTTTTTTTCACCCCACCAGTTCATTACAGCAGTGCTTATTCAGGGTGGTTATCTACTCACTCCCCAGCTTTCTCTCAGGAACACCTAATAGGACAGATTTCTCCAGTTTTGTTCTCCAGGGCAGGCTTTTAAAGTCCCCAGTAAGCCCTGGGACTGTCTTCACACTGCTCCCACATTTTTAATACCTTTTCAACCCTTTGATGCTGGGACTGGTTCAGTTTGACATGACAATGCATTTAGATATGCAGATGTAGGTCTGTGTCATATCAGATGGCTTGACTTAGTTACCTAAATATAGACTTTGATGCCATCTGCAAGGCTCTGGGGGACCAAGATGTGTGGCTGGCAGGGGTGACACGGGAGGTAGGAAAGACCTTTAGGGGTCAGTGAGGGCAGGCAGGATGCTTTAGGATGTTTTGGGTACCCTCAGTGCCTTCATACAGGCTGCGGATGAAGCTGCCACGTTTCATCACCCAGGAGCTCTTCTCTGCAGAGGCAGTCCAGCATTTCATGAGTGTAATCTTCAGTTTTCTTCTCTAGTCCATGTTCTTGTATTTAGGCTCATTAACACCAAGGACAGAATAGAGACAGGTTGCTTTTATACTCATTATTCACCACCCACCACATCTACCATGTGAGGACTTTGCAGACAATCTCTGTACACTGAGCTGTTAATGACTTTCTAAAGCCTATCAGTTAACCAGTTTTAATCCTCTCAGTGTCACAAAGCAATAAATCAAATGCACCCTTATGAAGCAAGGGATTTGGTTTGATCAGTGTGACTGTACTGCTGAAAGTATAATGGATGCCCATCTTTTCCTGTCTCCTATATCCCCTTACAGGCCTCTATGCCATTTAATATCAGACCTACATCAATTTATCCAGCTGTGGTTATCCCTTCATAAGCAAGTTGAATTGCAAGTGCACTATAAACCCACTTTTCTGTGTTTTCATGGTCCCTTGAGTGCTGTGGGCACTTGCTTCTATCTTCCTAATTTCTACTTTGCCTCTTTTTTCCCTGGTTATAATTTCTAAGGTCAATTACTGACTTCATACTTCAATGTATTCAGAATCTTTCCTGTTCATGCACAGAGAGTGATCAGGTAAACAGTCCCTTGCACCTTGTCCTATCACTATCACTGCTAGACACCACAGTGAAACTTACCCTGAGAGAGTGACAGAACATGGCATAGAAGGAGCCTGCTTTTCCCAGTCCCTTACATAGCATAATTGCAATTGAACCCTGACAAATACTGAATCTTCTCATGCTCTGCAGGGAGATGATACAGAATCTTTCCTTGATCCGCTTCATGCTAGTCTTGATTAGGTAGTTTCTTGGGGTAGGGTTGCCAGCATATACCAAAAGGCTCAGTGGTAGGAGGCGTTTGCTTTGTTAAAGATAATCTGCATCTTCCGAAGGGGAAAAAAATCCATCTCTGATGGGGAGGAAAAGGCTATTGGCAGGGATGGGGGCATTTAGAATCCAGGACTTCCCTGCAGGGAAGGACTTCCCTCAGCAAGTTCACTGATGACACCAAACTGGGAGGACTGGCTGATTCCCCAGAAGGCTGTGCTGCCATTCAGCAGGATCACAACCAATTTGAGAGTTGGGCGGAGAGGAACCTCATGAGGTTCAAGAAGGACAATTGCAGAGTCCTGCATCTAGGAAGGAACAATCCCATGCACCAGCACAAGCCGGGGATTGAACTGCTGGAGAGCAGCTCTGCAGAGAGAGACCTGGAAGTCCTGGCAGATAATAAACTGAGCAAGAGCCAGCAATGTGCCCTCGTGGCCAAGAAGGCCAATGGCATCCTGGGATGCATCAAGAAGAATGTGTGTAGTAGGTTGAGGGAGGTTCTGCTCCCACTCTACTCTGCCCTGGTGAGGCCTCATCTGGAGTCCTGTTTCCAGTTCTGGACTCCTCAGTTCAAAAGGGACAGAGAAGTTCTGGAGAGAGTCCAGCGCAGGGCCACCAAAATGATCAGGGGACTGGAACATCTTCCTTATGAGGAAAGGCTGTGGGAACTGGGGCTGTTTAGTCGAAAGAAGAGGAGATTGAGGGGAGATCTCATTAATATTTACAAATATCTAAAGAGTGAATGTCAGGAGGTTGGGGCATCCCTTTTTTTCTATGGTATTTAGCAACAGGACAAAGGGTAATGGGATGAAACTGAAACACAAAAAGTTCAATTGAAACATAAGAAAAAACTATTTTACTGTTCAGGTGAGGGAGCCCTGGCACAGGCTGCCCAGGAAAGGTGTGGAGTCTCCTTCTTTGGAGGTCTTCAAGACCCACCTGGACATGTTCCTATGCAACCTGATCTAGGTGGCCCTGCTTCTGCAGGGGGGTTGGACTAGATGATCTCTAAAGGTCCCTTCCAAACCTATCATTCTATGACTGTATGATTCTATGAGTAAGGTTTGGGTAATCACTAAGCTGCCTGACTGTTGACCCAAGTAAATAAAATTGTTTGCAGTCCTGCCTTTATCTGCTCACTTGTTGACTTCTATGGTTTGGGGTTGATTTTCTTTGAAACTATTCAGAAGTACTGGGGTACTCCCAGCTGCTTTGCTAACATGGCAAGCTTGTTTCCTGGAGCAAGAGGGAAAGAGCAGCCTAGAATACTTGCTGTGTGGTAGCTGTGAGCAAGATGCATCAGAAATGCTGCTGTGTGAGAGCCCTGCTTGATATAAACAACGTGAACCTGCTGAGAAATGAGGGACCTGAGGCTGCTTTCCTTGAAGCTTCAGGTGAGTAAGTGCTGAGGAATGTAACTCTGAGGAAAGTTCACTTTCCTCCATTGTGACTGACATGTTGCTAGAGCAGGAACGAACTGTAATTTTCCATGTGTGGCAAGAGATCAGCCACAGACTGTGTGATGGGAGCACAAGAGCTGAGACTGAAGTCTGCTTGAGGCAAGTCACTTGGAAGCTGAAAGTCTTCTGTTGCTGCCATTGCCTTCTTCCGCTGCAGGAAACAACAAGGTGGTGGTGCTACCAGAAAGGAAGAGTGCCAACCTTGAGCATACATGTGAATGCAGTGCTGGGTCTCATTACTCCAACTCCATAATGTGCTCATAGATCCCGAGGAAAGCAGAAAAAATGACAGTGCTCTTGTATATTACTGACTGCCAATGACCAGCAAGTGCAGCTGATTGGAAAGCTTAATTTTTGCAGACCTTTAAAGTCTTTAAATGCAGTTTCCTCTACCTTGCACCTGTGGGACTGTGTCTGCAGCTGTGCTCATGAACAGCAAAGAAAGAACATGTCCGGTGACACCATTATAAACCCATATGTGGTCATATATTACCTGCAGACTTTGTCATGAGAGTTGTAAATGATGGGTAAGCACATGGAAAATGCGAGAAACGTGGATTTAAAAAGTTAAAGACAGTGGGGATACTAAGCATGTGAGGGCTTTACTTTTCAACAGCTGCTCATTACCTCCAGAGAAGCTGGTTGTCAAGTGAGCAGGCAGCTAACGCTGGTGCTCTCAGACTCTCAATGGGCTGCACTGGCAAATGTGATGTCAAGCTAGAATCAAGCTCATAGGACTTGTTTTGTTCTGCTCTAGATTTCTCAGTGAAACAGTGTGTTATAGCGCCTTGCCTCAACAGGCAGCTCAGTTTTTGCAGTCCTCCCTCAAGGGCAACCACCCCTATACATGGAGGTGAAGTATTTGGGCAATTTTTCATTCCAATCATTGAAGTTTTGGTCTAATTCCTTATGTCTTGGATTGGTCCTTGGGAGATGTGGAACATCCTTCTCTTCAGCACAGCTGGGGTAGCAGGCGAGGAAATGCTGAGAACTACTTCCAAACCTGTTGGAGAAAGCAGTTGCCATTGAAAGCATTGCTTATCACCTTGGGAGTGTTGGCTTCCTCCTGCTCATCTACCCCGTTTCAGCTTATATTTAGAGTATTTAAATCTCTTATTGCTGCATATGGAACGCAGGCTTTGGGATTTGCAGGTCTAAGCAGGGATCCTTCAGCATCATACTCTATACAAATATCAATCCCGACAGACTGAGCAACTGGTGAGGATTTCAGGATTTGGCGTGGATGAACATGGCTGGATGAGACCATGCAAACAAATCATCTTCCTTGAATCAAGAGGAAGCCATCAGCAAATGCCGTGTCCTTAGCTAAGGATGATTCAGCCCATGTCTCCCATGGAGCTGTTCTTGCTAGTGCACCTCAGATCAGTGGCTGCAGGGCTGGGAGGCAGTCAACAACCTGTAGTCATTGTCTATCTGTCCTGTAGGCAATCTGCATTGGAAAGGAAGAAACCCAATCTTCTGGGCAAGGAAGGCCCTGCCCTGAGCATTACCCAGTGCCACCAGGCAGGTCAGCTGAGAGCCAAGGCAATATCCATCACCATGACACAGATATGACGTGGGAATGTGAGGTCTGGGGGCCATAAGCTGTGCCTGATGTTGTGCTGGGACTCGGAATACCACAACAGCAGTAACTGGGGCAGAGACTGCTGCTGAGCTCCACCTGCAGCTGGTGAGACATGCCAGGGCCTGGGTGGAGGTGGATGCCAGGGTCACTCCTCTGACTGGGCCCCCAGGCTGGGCAGTCAGAAGGGGAAACTGCCAAAAGCAGGGTTACAAAACACCCCACACCCACCTCGCCCAGCCGCCTCAGTGTCTAAATTCCTGCCAACAAAGCAGGCATGAAACTAATTCCAGTTTTGGGGCGGTGTTCTTTTCAGTTTGTTTTTTTTTTATAAACATGCAGTACTCCACTCTGGGCCAGAAATCAGAAGAGCAGAGCATCCTTTCACACACCCAAAGAGAGGACACAAGCCAGATGACATTCCCTGGTGCTATGCTGAGTGCTGGCTCAAAGCAGGGCAGTAGCTTGTGAAGGATTTGGCTTGAAAATGCTGCTCCCCAAGAGAGATTGTATCCTGGAGGAGGAAACACAAAGGGGAGAAGGCTTCTAGCGCTTGCTTTTGTCCACGACACCACTAGTTGGCACACGACTGAGTATTGCATACAGAATGTAAACCTGGGGGATGTGCCTGGAGAAATAAATTATATTGGGTTAAACTGCTGTAATAGGAAAATTCGATGTGGCCACTCATTCCCAAATACCATTTTGCTGCAGCTACAGCAGCACAGAGGTGCAACATGTTTCCTCACAGGCTCTCTTTGTGCTCTCCCTGGCCATTTTGTTGCCCCGCAGAGCCACCGTCCCCAGGGCAGGGCTTTGATCCCCTGCCATGGGCTTCTGAGAAGGGTGGCTGAGCTGCAGTGATAGCTTGGCTGTTGCATTCTGATGGTCCTTGGCAGCAGCCCAGGCTTGTGGGCTGGTGGCTTTGAGGTCCTTTATTGGGGTAAATGAATTTTACTGAGTCAGGGAGGGTGTTGTTGTAGCTCTCTGTCACCTGCCCCTCCAGCTGTAGGGGTGGCAAGAGATAGTAGGGTGCTATGTGGGCATTGGTGAGTATTTTGGGAGCTGGTTGGCATTCCTGTCCCTTGGACCTGCTCTCCTGGGACAAAGCAGGAGCGTATCCAGGAGGCTGCCTACTAGGGTGAGGTGTTTTTGGTGCTTGCTGTCCTGGGATGGAAATGTATATTTAGATTTGTATATTGAGATGTACGTTTAGTGCAGAGGGTCCCACAGAATATCTCCTGAATGGGTGCCTGCATCAGTCCCATGTCCTAGAGAGATCCGATAAATATCACAGGCCTAATCTCTCTGCTGTCTATTTCTGGTACATTTCAGCTGAGGAAAGCTCAAATCCAAATTTGTGACCTTGAGGCTGACCTGCTGAGATGAATAATCAGCTTGAATTTACAGTGTCACAGGTGATGCCAGAGGGGAACAGTAATACTCTTGTTTTCCTTCCAAATCCAGTCATTACAGCTGGTAACTTGGTATCATTTCTCTTCCAACCAAACACTGTGCAGTGCTGGGCCCAGTAATTCATCATCCAGGTTTCCGGGAGGACGTGCTCAAATGACAGTGACATCCAGTGACATTGTGCATCCCACTGACAAAAGAGCCTTGGAGTCTCATTAAGCTCCTGTTTTCATTAAACCCACCTCAGGGAAAGATTTCTTCACTGACAGGGTTGTTAAGCCTTGGAACAGGCTGCCCAGAGACGTGGTTGAGTCACCATCCCTGGAGGCAGATGTAGTGCTTAGGGACATGGCTTAGTGATAGATGTGGCAGTGCTGGAAACGATTCTGTGATTCCGTGATCTTGGCTGACAGGAGCAGATCCTGTGAGGAGCTGTATGAGGGAAATGATGTTGTTCAAAGAAAGGTAACTTAATGAGTATTAAATCAATGCAGAGTTTTCAAAGAGGATGCATATTCACTTCATCTCCATAGCTGCATCCTCCCTTTCTTGTGCTATTTATTTAAAACGTGGGGAACCAGGAGGCACACGGAGGTAATTTCTCCGGGAAGCCAATTTCTGGCTCCAAACGCAGGCACCGGTGTTGCGAGCGAAGAGGAGCCGGTCGGTAGGAGGGGCCGGGAAAGCGGGGGAGAGCGCAAGGCGGGGATGGGGCGACACGGCATTTCCCATTCTCTACCCTGAACCCAGATGACGGCCACTCTGGAAACGAGTTTTCTACTTTCCCGTCGCATCCTTTCCCTGCCCTCCGTGCCATGCCGGGCCGTGCCGTGCCGTGCCGGGCCCGGCGCCGCCGCCTCTCCCGCCATTTCCCCCGCTCCGCTGGCGCCAAAGCCGGGGGCGGACCCGTCCCCGTCCCTCCCGCCGCCACAGCCACGGCCACAATGGGGGGCGGGGCCTCGGGCGGCAGGCCGGCCAATGGGAGCGCGGGGGCGGGCGGCGCGCGGGCGAGGCGCGGGCTGTGATTGGCCAGACGAACGTTCTGGCGCCAAGTTCGAAGCGGATATAAAGCGGCGGCGCGGGACCGCCGCTCCCGCCGCTCAGCGCCTGTCGCTCCGCTGCCGCCGCTATGCTGACCGCCCGCACCCCCCTCGCCGCTCGCCACGACCAGCCCATGAATAGCCTCTCGCCCCTGAAGAACCTGGCGCTGGGCGACAAGGAGAACACGGTGAGTGGCCTCTCTTCCTCCGGCCGCCTGCGCGGGTCGCGCGGCAGCGGGCTCACTCTGCTCCTGCTTCCCCGCAGCCTCCCGCGCTCAGCAGCGCCCGCGTCTTGGCCAGCAAGGCGGCCCGCAAGATCTTCCAGGAGGGTGACGGGAAGCCGGTGAGCGTGGACCGGCCGGGCAGCGCGCCGCCCTCTCAGGTAACCCCCGCCCGGCCGCCCTCTCCTTTCCCCCCACCCCCCCCGCGCCCTGGGCGCTCGTTGTGGCCGGGCGCTGCCCCCGCGGCCCCTCTCCGTGTCGGAGGTCTCCGCCAGACCCCTCCCCCAGCAGTTTCCCGCCAAAGCGCGGCGCCGCTCCGCCGGGACGAGCCCAGCGCGAGCAGCTCTGTCGCTGCCGCTCCAGGTGCCGCGGCGCGCGCACGAGGGGGACGAGCCGCTGCTGCGGGACAACCCTCGCCGCTTCGTCATCTTCCCCATCGAGTACCATGACATCTGGCAGATGTACAAGAAGGCCGAGGCTTCCTTCTGGACGGCAGAGGAGGTGAGTGAGAGCCCCCGGCTGCCCGGCCGCTGCCCCAGCCCGCAGCCGGCTTCGGGGCTCTGTATTGATCTCGTCGCTTCTTCTGGCAATGTTTCAGGTGGATCTTTCCAAAGACATCCAGCACTGGGAGTCCCTGAAGCCCGAGGAGAAGTACTTCATTTCCCACGTCCTCGCCTTCTTTGCTGCCAGCGATGGCATAGTGAACGAAAACTTGGTAAGTGCATAGAAACATCACTTTGAGGTGCAGATAGCCAGGTAATTGTGTTTATGTTTGCTGGTTGATCTAGCTTGTTTGTTTGATCATGTAGTGTTCAGCATTACAACATGTAATGCTGCCTTATGCTAACTAGCGATTTGGAGTTGCTCTTGTCATCATAGAATCATTCTTTTTGTAAAAGACCTTTGAGATCACCCAAGTCCAACCACTAACTGAACACTGCCAAGCCCACCACTAAGCTATGTGCCTCAGCACCTCGTCTACATGTCTTTTAAGTACTTTCAGGGAAAGGGGGCTCCACCACCTCCCTGGGGAGCTGGTGCCAGTGTTGACCAACCCTCTAAATGAAGTAGTTCTTACTTGAGTCCAATCTAAACCTATCCTGGTGCAACTGGAGGTCACTTCCTCTTGTCCTAATCCACAAGCTTGCCTACTCCCTATGGGACACTAAGCATTACCTTATAGTAGCCCCTGACTGTTTCAGAACCCTTGTTCTGCTTCTCCTGTGTCAGTGTTCCTTTCACCAATGGTAGATAAGTAAAACTAAGTTTTCCCCACTTCTCTTTGGATCAAAGAATAACTCGCAGGCCTACTGCTTTTCATATTGCTCTTAGTAATAAACATGTCTGGAATTATAATGAAGAATTCCATGAGGTGTGTAGCAAAAGCTCTTACAGACAGCATCAATGCCTCCATCCTGCAACTTGGTTATAAAGGCTGTTGCAAACACTCCCTTATTTCCTCTAGGTGGAGCGCTTCAGTCAAGAAGTACAAGTCACAGAAGCTCGTTGTTTCTATGGCTTCCAGATTGCCATGGAAAACATCCATTCAGAAATGTACAGCCTCCTTATTGACACCTACATTAAAGATCCTAAAGAGAGGTTTGTATTGCCTGCTGATTAAAGCGTCAAGACTCTTTTTAAATGTTGATATTAAAATGATGCTTGTCAATCACTGACTTTAAGGCTAATTTTGGGGTTTAAAATACGTTTTCTATAAAATGCCACTGCTGCTTAAGGGCAGGTTTATGTCAGAATACCTTTCTCCTCTGTAGTGTAGGAGCAAGAACTGGGATTAAAAACCACTTCATGTAGAAATAAAGGAATGAAAACATGTAAAAGATTGTTCAGTCAAATAAGAGTATGTTAAATTCCAGTAAGTGCTCACATGGAGGACCCCTGCACCTGCTAGGAGGCTATATAGGAAAGTTTTTCTGAGAGTGATGGCACTTATATTGAGATTTCTCTAAACTCCAGTGCATTAGTTTAAAGCTAACACTTTTATGTGACTGCTTTATTTTGCTTGGAAAGGAAACAGCATGTTGCATTTACATAAAGTGGCTTCTGGTCTTAGTTAAGAATGAAACCAAAGTGTATATTTTTCCTAACAAGATGTGGATTGATTTGAGAATGGTATCTTGAAGCTAAAAGCTAAGTCTTTGAGCAGTCCAAACAGTTATTCTGTGTTGCCTTGTCAGACCAACACCCTGTTGAGTGAGATGTCGTGTCGTTTACTGCAAGGCTGCTTGCGGTCTGGGTAGATTTAATTGCTGCTACTTCATAGAAGGCTGACCATGTGGTTTCTTCTGAGATGCTTAATTTCAGCAAATGTTTAAAGAACTGCTTACATGAGAGCTCTGATGCCTTGCCACTGGAAAGTGGTGGCTGATTTGTAGCTTTGAAAGCCTTGTTGAACTACCACACCTGGTAAAACTGTGCTCCCCTTTATACAGTGTTGGGAGTTTATGTGAATTGGTTTTGAGGTGATAAAAAGAGAGTTGATGGGTACAAATAGATTGGTGCAAAATAAGATGGAAAGGAGACTTCTAAGTGGACAAGACTATAAGGTAGTGAATGCTTATTGTGTATTGTGCTGATGTTTGGTCCTAATGAGTTTTCTCTTTCTCAGGGAATTCCTTTTTAATGCTATTGAAACGTTACCATGTGTTAAGAAGAAAGCTGACTGGGCCATGTGCTGGATCGGGGACAAGAAAGCAACGTATGGTTAGTATATCTATTGGAAGCAAAGTGACATTCCTTCCCTAGAAAAAAAAAAGATGGAGGAACTCCCATTTCTCCAGACTCCCAGGGACTCTTGTCACAGGGAGAATATCTGCTTTCTGCAAAGTTCCCAGTATAATAATTCTGGAGATAAAGAAAATAATTGTCATGTTGCAAATGAGCTACTGCTGTGAGTCCTTATAAAACAACTGGCATTTTGGGTAGTGGCTGCTCATGCAGCAAGCATGCCTGGCTGTATGATCCAATAGCAAGTGGCTATTGTGTGCCATTGCACTGCCATCTGCTTCTAGCAGTTGGAGGCTGTAGACTTACTGGTTTGTGATGTCTCACTTTAGAGGCAAGATGGGATGGTACGGTTGATCTCACTAATACTAAAGTGTCTTCATGGACAAGGTCCTGTAAATTGAAGATGAGCAATGACTTAAATCACCTGCTAAAATGATTGCTGGGCAATCCCTTCAAAAGGGATGGTACTGGTGGATAACCTGGGGGAAGGAGCTTTGGCTTTAGCAACTTAATAGCTACTTTAGTTTTTACTCCCTCTCATGTTTAAAAGTTTTGCTTAATGACCAGAAGAAGTCCATATTCTAATAGGTTTTAAGGGCAGACTAGAGTACACTTGAGGAGAAACTTTTTCATCCTCCTTGGAAGATGCTGGTTGATTTGCACCTTCTGAGTATTAATCCTGTGAGGTTTTCTGTGTGGTATTACTATTAACCTTTTCTCAACAGGCGAACGTGTAGTAGCTTTTGCAGCTGTGGAAGGAATCTTCTTTTCTGGCTCTTTTGCGTCAATTTTTTGGCTGAAGAAAAGAGGATTAATGCCTGGACTCACTTTTTCTAACGAACTCATCAGTAGAGACGAGGTATGAATCAAATTCTGGCAGTTAAGATGGTAACGTGTCATAGTAGCTCAAAGCAATGATAGTTGGAGCCTGTGTTTTTAAACAGGAGCATGTTTAGGAAAAGCCAGTCTGTAAAGCTCACTAAAGTGTGTAAACATGTGTCATCATGGATCTTGCAGCAGAAAATCAAGAGACTTAGTGGTTTTTACTTCCTTTAAAGCAGTTGAAGGATTCTCAGTGGCTCCTGCACACAGTATATATTACTGAGCAAGTGCAGCTGGTACTGACTGAACACACTTGTGCCTCCTGCTGAGGCAGAACGTTATTGTAGGTGAGAGGCAAGGGCAAAGATGGTGCCTAGATATTGGACTGTTTAATCTATGCTATTGATTTTAATGGCTCTTAAGTCTGCATGGCTGAAATAACTTTCTGAAACTTCATCCCAGGGTTTGCACTGTGACTTTGCCTGCCTCATGTTCAAGCACTTGATACACAAACCATCAGAGGAGAGAGTAAAGGAGATCATAATGAATGCTGTTCTCATAGAACAGGTAACTGTCTGCTCCTTCTTTTGTAACTTAATGACAGTGAAGCAGAAACCTGGGGAGCTATTGGGCAAAAAGTTAACCCAGAAAGTAGAGTATCAGTTTCTATACTTGACATGCTTCTATTCCCTGCAGGAATTCTTGACAGAGGCCTTGCCTGTGAAGCTGATCGGCATGAACTGCACTTTAATGAAACAGTACATAGAGTTTGTAGCAGACCGACTGATGCTGGAACTGGGATTTCCCAAGGTAAGCCTCTAAATATACCACTTCTTAAGACATGGAACTTTGGAGAGTCCAGCACAGGGCCACCAGGGGATCAGGGGACCGGAGCATCTTTCTTTTGAGGAAAGGCTGAGGGAAATGGGACTGTTTAGCCTGGAGAAGACTGAGAAGGGAACCTCTTTAATACTTCAAAGTATTTGAAAGGTGTCTGTCAGAAGAGTGGGGCAACACTTTCTTTCTGTAGTGTCCAGTGATAGGACCCCGGGGTTAATGGACAAAAGCTGGAACACAAAGTTCCACTTAAACTTAGGGAAAAAATGTCTTTCCTGTTGAGGTGAGGAGCCCTGGCACAAGCTGCCCAGGGAGGGTGTAGAGCCTCCTTCTCTGGAACTTTTCAAAACCTACCTGGACATGTTCATGTGTGACCTGTGGAGCAGTGGAGTTGGACCAAATGATCTTTAGAGGTCCCTTCCAACCCTGACCATTTTATGCCCCTTTTACGGGGGAAAGGCAATATCAATTTTCTCCAGAAACTCAAATCCTAAAAGTAGCTGCAGCAATATTGGTAAAACTGTCTGGCTGCTAGATCCTTTTTGGAGATGCACAGGAAGAAAAGCAAAAGGATGTAGTGGTAAAAGAGCCATGTAAGATATGACTGCTTCTGGCTGCTGCTGCTAAAAGACAAGGGCAAATCTAGTAGGGAAGACTTGAGGGCAGAAATGTTTCTTTACCACTCAGTGAGCCTGCTGATCTCTACTTCTTGAACCTGTTCAAGATGTGAGCCCCTGTAGTGACCTTTGTGTTTGTGGTTTCAGATCTACAAAGCAGAGAATCCTTTTGACTTCATGGAAAACATCTCTCTGGAAGGCAAGACCAACTTCTTTGAGAAGCGAGTAGGTGAATATCAGAGGATGGGAGTTATGTCAAAGCCCACAGACAACTCTTTCACCCTGGATGCAGAATTTTAAATGAACTTGAGCCATAGGAGATAGTGTGTGGTGCTCCCCTGTTTTCAGGGAAATGCTGAATACGCTGGAGTCACGGTGTGACTTGATTTCCTGTCTTGAGAAGTGTGATTCTGGGTACTTTTCAGGAGGCTAATGCAGCTCCAGCAGTAAAATCTCCTTTCATTAGATTTTGCCAATGGTGTTAATTCATAGAATGTTTAGATGTATCTCTTGCAACATCTGCTAGTCCATTTTATGAGATCCAGGCACCTTCCGTCTACAAGATGGGAGGTTATGGACAGTGACCACTAGCTTCTCCTCTTTCCATACACAAAGGAGCAGTGGGGAAATTCTACTCTTAATTTTACTAAATACTCTGCAGAAAACTCTGGAGGCAGCTATACGAACTCACTGCTTTTGTAGCAGGTTTTAAGTTTACCTTTTTCCTATTTTAATAGTTTGTACATAAACCTGGCACTTTAATGTTTAAAATAAAGAACTGTCGTGTGATACTCAACAGCAAAATGCAAGTCTTAAATCTTTGGACTTTTGCAACCTGACCTTTCATGCCTTGTCCTTCTTTCTGTGTATGTAACCTAAAAATGGTGCTGTGAGTCAAACTGTATTGAGTTTTGGAAGCTATTGAAGGACATGGATGGAAGGTGAAGAACTTCAGTTGTATATTCTGTGTACTGAAAAACAACATGCAGCTGGCTCCTGGGCTTGTTTTCCTTGATATCCGGGACCTTTCTTGTTAACAGTAATAAAGAGCTGGTTGGCTGTACTGACTTTGGTGATGTGCAGAGCCATGGGCTCATTTCCTTCTTGAGTCTCACACTTGGCTGAGGAAATACAAGTTCTGCAGAAAGGAGCTGAGTGATGGACTGCACTGAAGGATGCAGCTTCAGAGTAAATCTGGTTAATTCAAGCTGGAGCAGTATTCTGAAATGGGCAGTTAAGCTTTGGATTTCGGATGTAACAGCAGTAGAAACAAATTGTGCTACAACATTGCTACTCTGCCCTAAATGTATGCTTAATATAACAGGTAAGGAAGGGCCTGTGCTTTGCAAAGAGGTTCCTGTCTCAGATTGAGTTTAATTGGGCTTGGTAACTATGGATAGATGCAAACTAGCTACTGCCTTGATGGGCATGATCCAATGCCTAATGAGGGCTGTTCTGCAGTTCTGCCTTCTGCCAGTGTAGTTGATGTGAAGAAACTTGACAGAACATCAAGCATTTCCTTGGAAGAATGCTGGAGTTAACTGCTTCCTGCTAAAGTGTTCCCTCTTCTGAAGCACAATTGTGGTGCCTCTGAGATGCTGTAGCTGTACACAGATGTTGCTCTTGATTGCAATGCAAGTCATGGTTTGTGACTGCTGCCTTGGGCTGGTGCAGCTAGAGCAATGTGCACATTTCCAAGACTGTCTTGGGGAGAAAAACACCAGGAATTTAAACAATCCCTAGCCCTAAAAGCCTGGAATTTCAACTAGAAAACACAAGGCTGTCCACATGGCTTCCTGATGCCCCTGCAGCATGGTGTTGCCAAGAGATCAGGGATTGCAGTGGTCTGAGAAGAATCTATTGGGAACAATGTTGAAGTTTGGTAGCAGAGTGTATAATTTTGAAGAACTACAAATTAAATGCCTGCTTGTAAAGTTACACAGATTTCTGGCTAAATATCAGTACCTTGTTCTTGGCAAATTGGGCATTGCTTTTTCTTGACTTCTTGTCAAAGCCTTGATCAAATCATGTTTGATAGAAAGAAACAGAACTCAACAGTGTAGGGCTGTGCTGTTTAGAGGACGAGACTAGTGTCCTGAGATCAGCTTGGACCTCAGGATGAGTTAGCAGCTTCCAGTTTATATTTAAATCTGTCAACTGATTAAAGTGCCAGTACTGCTGCAAAAGGGTAAGGCTTCTCTGAGTACCATCTAGCTATATTATAGCTGTCCTTTATTGCTTGATTCTTAGTATGTAGCATGGATCACTACATGGAAAGGGTCAAGGTGAGGAGTTTTAATTTGTTATCCTTAATTCTGAGAGATCTGTAATGACACTATTTCCTACACAACGTTCAAGGACTGCTTGGAACAGATGGGTGATGGCCCAGCCATGATCTTTAATGGCACGCAGAAGTGATGTTTTTAGAAGGTGATAAATACTGTAGACATGAATGAGGAAGAAGAGACTGAGGAGAGATCTTATTAACATTTACAAATATCTAAATGATGGGTGTCAGGAGGTTGGGGCATCCCTTTTTTCTGTGGCGTTTAGCAACAGGACAAGGAGTAATGAGATGAAGCTGGAACACAAAAAGTTCCACTTAAATATAAGAAAAAACTATTTCACTGTTCAGGTGAGGGAGCCCTGGCACAGGCTACCCAGAGCGGTTGTGGAGTCTCCTATCTTGGAGATCTTCAAGACCTGCCTGGACGTGTGACCTGATCTAGATGGACCTGCTTCTGCAGGGGGGTTGGACTAGATGATCTCTAAAGGTCCCTTCCAACCCTGCCATGCTATGATTCTAAGATACTGTGATTCTATGAGATTAGAGAGAAATTAAGTGGGAGGGAATTAGAGCAAGTTGACAGGAAAGTAAGCCTGTGGCTGGTATTAATCTTATCCTGGTGCCACTGATGTCTAAATGCCTACTTAGTTTTGATTTATGTACTCCTTAGCCTGCAAATCAGTTTTTATTGTGAGATCTGGAGAAAAACTGTGCATATGGCCCCACCTCTTTTAACTTTCAATTCTCACAAAGTTTTACCTGCCTTGCTGTTGCTTAGTTTGCACAGGTCATCTTCAAGTGTTGACAAAATACTTATTGGGAACAGATTACTTTCCAATTCAACTGAGATACTATCTGATTTTGACACTTGATCCTGTTAAGCACAGAGGAGATAACAATCTCTTGTTTCTCTCCAAAAAAATAAACTTATAAGCTGGTAATAAGTTTTACTAAAAACTTTCCTGAACTTTTAGAGAATGATTTAAACTGGGGCTGTTTAGTCTAGAAAAGAGGAGACTTGGAGGGGAACCTTGTTAGTATTTACAAATATCTAAATGATGGGTGTCAGGAGGTTGGGGCATCCCTTTTTTCTATGGTATTCAGCAACAGGACAAGGGATAATGGGATGAAGCTGAAACACAAAAAGTTCCATTTAAATATAAGAAAAAACTATTTTACTCTGAGGGTGAGGGAGCCCCGGCACAGGCTGCCCAGGGAGGATGTGGAGTCTCCTTCCTTGGAGGTCTGCAAAACATGCCTGGACATGTTCCTATGCAACCTGATCTAGGTGAACCTGCTACTGCAGGGGGGTTGGACTAGATGATGTCTGGAGGTCCTTTCTAACCCTGCCATTCTATGACTTGTAATGGAGTTTGGAGAACCAGGAGAGATTGAAGCAAAGTGATGAAAGTGTTGAACTTTTTTTACCCCTGTATGAACTGGGACAGCTGTCTGTAGAAGTTCTGGAACAGGAATTGCTGCAAGTGAAAAGCAATGAGGATCGTAGAAGGGGAAAAATACTGAGGGATGAGTAAAGCTGCATATATTTGGTGCAATGCTCTGATATCTGGCATTAATTTATGTAGAACTGATCCCTAGCTATCCCCTCTCTTTTTTGTTGCTGTTAAAATTAATAGCTTTTAATAGCAGTGGGTAAGATGGCAGAACAGTAACCTCTAGTGTAGTTTTCTTGTTGTATTTATTTCCTACTGTAATATATTATTAAAAAACCCACATGGATTCAGGCAAGAAAACTTCCAGAACTCTTTAATTGACATGTTTTCACTTCAGGTTATACCTCAAACGTTGAAAGCTGTAGGTGCTGTGGAGGAGTTAGAGCAGCATCCTAATGTCAGCCTTGTCCTCGGGAAGAAACTGCAACATCAGTGTAATGACCAAAAAATAAATCCCCAGTTTTCTCACATTTCCTGGAGTGGTTACAGCAATTTGTGCCCAGAAGAGGTCAGAAAACAGTTGTTAGCTTCTCATGCTTGCAGCAGGGTATGGCCAGCCTGCAGATCTGAAGGTATGTAAACAGTCTGGTGCCATCCCTGAAGGGAAACTGCTTCCTCTGCACCAGGCAGTAATTGAAACTTTGCCTGGCAGAAAGCACAGGATGAATGGAATTGTGCTTCTTCAAAGCTTGCTTGTCACTTGTCTCTTTTTACCTCTGCTGATTACCTCTTGGTGCTTTGGCTTCTGTTTTTGAGGTCTCTTCTGTTTTTCGATCTCTTCATTGGGAAGGATTTGAGGGTTAATGGTTTCTCGTCTTTTGTGTGGCTGACTGGCTGGTTTTATTCGGAATCCATCCCTTGGGAGGGTTACTGAGGTCCTAGGATGTGCACAGCACAGTCCTTGGGTTTCATTGGTGAAACCAACTTTACATGAACGGCTGAAACTTTAACAGGAAAGAAGTCTGTGTCATCCTTGTGTCAGACAGTGCTTTTACTTCTAAAGTTATGCCCGATTGATCTTTGAAGTTACAATGATGCTTCCTGGCCCTGTGGAGTAAAGGGAAGGGAAACTTTTTAACCTTTTAGAGTGTATCACAGATTTCAGTGATAAGGTATTACATCACTGATGTGCAGAAAACCAGTAGTGCTTGGGCATCTGCTCTGGGATGAAGAAGGAACACCAACTTTCATGCCCACATCTGGGTGTTCCTGGTGCTCTGCTGGGTATCAAATGAAGAACCTCTTGCTGTTATGATCCAGAGGTAAGGCTGGCAGCAAATGCCAGGGCTTGGGCCACCAGAGCTGGAGCTTTAGCTCCTGCCTTTAGGTTTGTCCCATACCACATCATGCTTTTGAATCTGCTGGAGAAAAGAGTTTGAAGGTGAGTACTTCCTGCTCCAGAGAATGGGTTGTGCTAAAGCCCACACTCACTGCTGTGGGTGCTTTTCCTCTTTCTGCAAGTACAAATCCTGAGCTGTGTCAGGGGTTCAGGAATTTAAAAAGAATATCTTTTCTTCCCCCTCCTATTAGTCATTTTTAAAAAGCTCCAAATTCATGTAGACAATTACCTCAGAGGAACAGCTTTGCAGTTGTTTCCAATGACCAAATCCTTCTGCTTTTTCCCCTGGTTGTAACACTTTGTGCTTTGTGCCACAGGCAATGTCACTTTGTTTATCAGATAAAGTAAATTACTAAGAGATGCTTAAGCCATACAGCACCTGGGAGCATTTGCCTGATGCTGAGCACTTGGTGTTTAGTTTTTCCCTTCTGCTTGAGGGTGAAGATTCTGGTATCAGGTGCACACTGGTCCTTCTGAAATACAGATTGGGGTAAAAAGCATCCCAGGACAGTTGCTTCTACCAGTTGCCATTAACTGGTTTTGAAGTATTGTAGGATTTAATTTTAAACAGGAGAGAGCTTGCAGCTCTTGAGTGTCCAAATCTGGGGAGTACCAAGCATCCAAAAAGGTTAAGCTCTGTGTTTCTCTTCTCTTTGGGGTTAGGGGGTGCTGCTGCTCCTGTTACAGCCTCTCATTTTGTGAAATGTTGCTGATACAATCCAGGATGTCTCAGAGTGGCCTTTTTTCCTCCTTGGATCAAATTTTGCAGGGTGGTAGAGTTCACCTTTTGCTACATTCTTGTTCTAATGGGGATCTAGCAAGTGCATTGTCAGGTAACTAAGCGATTTCATGGCATCCAAATGAAATGTGGGATAGCTAAGCCATTCTGCTAAATCAGTCACTTAAAGACTGAAATATTTGACCCCAGAGCAAGGTGCTTGCAGTTATTTTTTTTTCAGATGGACTACTATTCAGGCAAAACAGTTCTTGCAGTGTAAGATCCCTGGCTCCAAAGGTGCTACTTGAGCGAGAGCACTGGGGAGGACAGTGGAGTGATTCTCTTCCACTCATTTTGAAGTCCTGCTGGATGCTTATTGGTGTCTTTAACAGCTTACCAGTATTTTATTTCATATATTACTGTCCTCTGACACCTTTAGCCAAGTTGCTAAGCATTTTTCCTCTTGTTCTCCTAGGCAGGGAGCTGTCTATCGTGCTTGTCCTAGTTTTCTGCCAGAACCCAGCTTCTAGATGCTCCCTGAGCTGTTACCCCAATGGTCTGGCTCAGAGGCAGTTGCGAAGTCATGCAGGTCTGTGTCAGGCACCAGCAAACACCAAGCCCAGCTTTGTCTGTTGTCTAGCATTCTTCTGCAGCCTTCTATGCTGTTCTGAAGCCAGGGACTGCAGAGGTGCTGGCCAAAGCTTTCCTGCTTCCCCTTGGAAGACATTGCTTCATTAAAAATGAGACTATTTTGTCAGAATGTATCCCTCAAATCCTTGACCAGAAAAATCCTGATGTAATTCAAAATCAAGATGAAGCATTTGTCTTCAGTAGTGTTTCTTGGGGTGACCTTATAATTTCCTTTGTACTCTTTTATGTAATGATTTTGTTTCGAGGAGCTTTCAGTAAGTGTGTTTGTGACAGTGCTTCAGAGTGGATCTCTGTCCTCTCAGCCCTGCATCTCTGCTCTGGGAGACATTGGAATATGTTTTCCTAATTCAGGACACAGCAGTCTTGAGTTGCCACCTGCTTTAGTTTAATCTTGGCTCTGTAAGAATAAGAGGACATGCTGATAGCTGCATTTCCCTACATCTCTGTGTCGCCTTGGTATTTCGTTGAATATATTGCTTTGAGTTTATTTTCAGGGTGATGCTAACAGGGCTTGTCCCCCCTCAAAAAGCCAAACCTCTGCATTTTTCTGCTTTAATATTTAACATTCAGTAGATGACAGTGACTGGGCAGGGAAGCTGTGGAGCAATGAGCAGTTGTTAGATGAACAGCAGGGTTTTGAGGCAGGGAATGTGTTGGAAATGAGCATTTCACAATGAGAATTTTTTTGCTGGGCCAAGCATTCGGTGTCTGTTCTGGTTGTAAATTTCTGTCATGCTGCTTAAATGTGATCTTAGCTATAAAGAGGGTTAAAAAGAAATTCACTCCCGAAATGAATAGAAATATTAATTGTGTATTGGATTCTGTAATAACTTTAAACAGAAGGCACTGTAGGTTTATTGCAAGCTTAGCAATAACTTTGCTGCTTCAATTACTGCTTCTGAAAATTGTATCTCATTCTATGGATGTAACTATTACAGTTGCTCTTGATGATACTGTAAATATGTGCAGATATACAGACTTTGGAAAAGTTCGTCTGATCTGCATTTGGTGCTGTGTAATAAATGCAATGAGGAGCGTTAGGTTGTATTGGGCAACCTAACAGGATTATTTTTAATGTGCATTTCCATAAAGCAGTTATCCACTGACAAACTGAAAAGCTCTTTACTGTCCTATATAGGCTAATTTAATAGTAAGTTTTTAGTCTTGCCACCTTTCTATTATTTAGCTGTGATACTCTTCAATGCCTGTGGTTATATGTGAAATATATGGACAGCTGGGTTGCATTTAAACCAAAGCAAAAACGTTTCCAATAAAATGTTAAATATTGCTGTGTAGAAATTGAGGAAGCAAATGCTATTTCACCACTTTTATCCCCAAATAACGCATGCAAACCCAGACTGAGACACATTTCAGCCTGTATACACTCCAGTGTAGCTCTTCAGATGCCCCAGAGAGGAAGGAGTTTTGTGTGGCTTAGGCGAAGTTGTTTGCCACAGTGGAGCTATTTTGCTTGGAGTCATTTAGGAAGGAGCTTTCAAAAAAACACTCATCACTCTGGTGATGGTGACTGGCCTTGGTGGTTGTGTTGAGGTGAGCAGGCAGGGGCTGGTTGCCAGGGTGCTGTGGTGGCCTCTCTGGTTCTGGAGGTCTCCGGGCAGGTGAGTGCTGTTCTGCCCTCCCCTCCTCTCCTCCTGCCTGTGCACACACTATTTCTCTGGGAGCTCCAATATTACTTTTGTTTAGCTGCTGTGGCACGGGCATAATTCAATCCAAAAGCTTATTTTGGAGTCATTTGTGCTGCACTGCTTGTTACCTATTGCAAATACTACATCTGGCTGTCAGCAGGGAGGCTCCTTGGTAAAGAAAGCAACATCTGCTCCAGCTGTTCAGGTGACAGTGCCAGGTGCTGGCTGTGTATAAAGCTCAGGGTGTCTGTCACAGCTGGGGGACAGCTGGGCTGCTGGGGCTTTCCCTTCCTGGCAATGTAAGTACAGTCCCTATTTGTTTGCTTACTGAGTGCAGAGCAGATTACATGTGCAAATCCTGCTCTGCACAAGATTTCATAGCAGCCTTTCTCATCTGGTGTGGTATGGGCTGCCCTTTTTTTGGAGGACCTGCCTGTTCTGCAGCACAGATACTGCTTTTGTGTCCTCACAGATAAAAGGCTACATGGAAGTGCATCATAGGTGCTTAATTCACTGTGCAACATGACAGCTGAGGAAGGAAGTGGTTTTCAAGTGGTTTGGTGTTTTTTAGTCAAAGCCAGAACACTGTTAGCGCTGCCTTGTACCAACTGCTCTCGTGCCCATTCTGGATTGTGCTGAGCTCTCATTTTTGGGATGCTGGGGCTGCAGCAACCAAGCAGCATAACTCTTGTAGAGAGCAACCTGTAGGATGCAACCACAAGTGTCCTCAGCAGGGAGAGATGCTAACATCTGTTAATCTTTACTTCTTCCCTCAGGATCAGAGTCATGCCTCTTCTTCCAGCCTTCAGCAGCTACAAACAATCTTGACAGAAAGGTGAGTTTAATGAGGTGGATGGAAGGATGTGATGACATGTTTGTTTTCTCCTGCAAATACTCTAATTGGGGTTGCTTCTTAGCTCAGCATAGTGTCAGTCCAGGAATAACTTGAGGTGCAATCACAGGGTGAATTGAGGATGAGGTGTTAAAGGTGGATTTAATAGATCTGGCCATTGGTGCATGCCCTCCTGCTGCTGCCAAACTAAGTACTGGGTGACACCTAACCCAGATGGAAGGTGGTTCTCATTGCCAGTGGCTTCATCTGAATGGTGCATCTGCCTTGCTGAGAAAACCATCTATTGCTGTACTGGTAGTTCATCTAAAATGGACTGGGCTATAAACTGAGATGCCTGGTGTAGTTATTGGGGTGGCTTTGAGGACTAAGCCTGTGTCCACATACATGTTGGCACAGGCTAGTGTCCACCTGCAGCTCTTCCTGCTGCAGTCCCATCACATCTAGGCACAACAGCATCTGCCCCTGAGTGTGGCTCATACCCATGTCCATCCAGAAAAAACTCTTCAGCCACCAACAAGTGTGGTTCAGAGCTGCAACAGCTGCCTGGCTGTGAAAACTTAGAATTTACTCTGGTGTAGGTGAGTTCTTTAAACCATTTTATCTGGGGTCAGTAGTGCCCTGCTCATCACATACTAAAAACACAAAAGGGTTGCCTTGCATCCTACACATGCAAACAGACAAAATCCAAGCAAAAGTGCCATGGTAACAGGCTGAAGCAATACAGTCTGCAGTGCTGCAGGTGCTGCGCCTACAGCCACCCCAGGTAATCATCGTGCTTTGTTGGCTAAGCATGGGCTTGTGAGTCTCACCCTCAATATTTGCCAGACAGTTTGCTTGGGGATGGTGAATATTATGACATGAGAGAGCTAAAAATAGAGCTCTCACTAGTAATTTGTCGGTCTTTGGTTTCTCAGTAGGAGACGTGATTTTCAGAAGAGCTGTACATCTGTGTTTCCTCTCCAATTCAATCACAGCGTCTTTGCAAATCAGGCCCTTTGTGCCTCCCAAAATCAAGTTCTTAAATAAAATATAAGACAGAGTGGCGGTAAAAAATAGACCTTGAAGTTGTAGGAGCAAGGGCACTGTCATGGGGATTGTTATGCCCCATGCTTCCCCTTAGAGTTCACTGAAGGGAGATTGGAAAGGATGTCTCACCTTTGTGTAGGGCTTGGGAATTAGGTTCGTGGCCTTCTCAAGTTCTTTATGTCAAAGAGAGACAAGAGACTCATCAAGAGGAACAAGTGGGCTACCATGGACCACAAATGACTTGATTCTTCCCTTGCTGAAGTGAATTGCACAATTGTAATGTCTGTAATGAGAGTGAGAGCTGGCTGTGAGGTTCTTGTAATTACCTACCTACTACCCTAATTAACTAACTGCTGTTCTAATGCCTTCCAGAAGCTTGGGGTGATGCTCTGTTGTGTGCTGCAGGAGCCTACTTGGTTCTGAGGCTTTGCAAATCCTGTTCAAGATCTCTTGAAGTGAGTAATGTAACTTTTAAAAAGAAAAGCCTTTATTGGTTTGTTTTTTCAGAGCCTTGGGATTGAAGAGACTGCTGCTTGTTTTGTGCTGGAGGCTTTGCTGAGACAGAGGAGAGGTTCAGCATCAATTTATTCTTGGCTAGCACAGGCTGGGCAGTTCTCCTGTCCGTCTGTTTACTGTGAATATCCTTTTCTCTTGGTTCTCATGTGGAAGGGTCAGCGTTTGAGCTGGAAAGGGGTCTAGTGCCATTACATTTTTCTACTGGGGATGAAAGCTTCATTTCTTCAGAGCCAGAAGCCAAGTGAGTAGTGAGTCAGCCTCAGGCGATTAAGACCCAAGGGCAACCACCTGGATGGGTGTGAGGTGCAGGTCTGGGAGACGCAGTAGTGTGCACCAGCAGCTGGGCCCATGTGCTGGTCTAGAAGTGTGTAGAGTTGCTCTGTCTTCAGATGTGTCCTACCTGGTCAAGGGTGTTACATGGGCTGCTCTTCACATGCAGGTCACCTGTGTGGGGGTGGAGATCATCCCTCCCATCTGCAGGAGGTTCTTACTGGCTAGCTGGGGTAACAGGGACAGCAGTGGCCTAGGACATAGGATTTACTGTGCAAGATGTCAAATGGTATGTTTTGTGGCACCTTTTGCAACCATAGCACTGTCTCTGGGAGCTCCTTTGTTCCTGAGGTCTGGACCTTTAGATCTGTGCTTCAAGATAGTACTAACGTGCAGGAAAAATTGAGACTATGTGTTGCAGGAGCAAGACTTTCTGAAGCACAGACTCTGTAAGAGTGGCATGGAGGGTATAGACTTCTGAGTCTCACTTGACTAGCAATGATCTATCCATCCATGTAGCATGGAAGCATGTCTGAGTGGGGAGTTAATCTGCCTTTAACCATGATGGCTGGATGGCTCTCTTTCAGGGAGTAGAACAGAAGCTCCCATCCCCAAGCAGAATGCTCTGTTTCCCTCTTCCTGTTGGCTGTTATTTTGATGGTGTTTCAGTAACTATGAAATGCCAGGTACTTTTTCAAGATAATGGTTTCTTTAATTATTTATACCTTAAGGATCAAAGAAGGTTTTGTTTTGCCTAGTTACAGCAACAGCTGGATGAGTCAGAAGAACAATTGCCAGTGCCATCAGAGATATTTCTAACAGGAAGTTTATAATTAAACTGAATCACCACCATGTCATTTGTGTTACCCAGACCCGTATGTCCAAAAGATATTAGCCTTCTCTTGCATTACAGAGCTCTGGCTGCCTCCACAGAGCTGAATGTTGCTGAAGCCTGGTCATTCTTAGAAGCCTATAAGAACCCCTCTCAGCCCCATTGGTATCTTCTAGACCTTTTCTCAAAATTAGGCACTTGTTGCCTAAGTAAACTTGTTTACTTTTCAAGAGGCTTCCTGTCTGTCTGCAAGAAGAGTAATTTCCTATAAGGCAGCAACATTTCCTTGGTACTGGTCTTAATTAGGACAAGTGTGTGACAAATAACATTGCCCTTAAAACTTAGTGAATAATTTCCTCAAACAGTTGCTGGTTATCACATAAAGCCACTGCCCTCAGTCTTCACTGATGTAGTGCAGAAGATGCATGTTTTTAAATATCAGACTGTCAAAGGGATATTTATTCATCTTGGGCAAAGGGCTGCTGGCATGGAGCAGGTGTGTGGCAGCATATCCCATGCAGGAGTTGTCCTGGGATTAGTTTCATCTAAGTTTCCATGCCTATGGCAGAGAATTTTGCGTCTGGGCTGGTAACCCCAGGCTTCTATTAGAGGGACAGAAGGTACCTGAGAAGTGCTCATTTATTTCTATGGATGGCATAGGCAGTCTTGGTGATTAACTCCTGTTTTGGTATTTCCATTTAATCAAATTGAATTCCAGCCTTTCAAAGCTGGAATCACATTGTCTCCCTGATAGGTCTGAAGCTCTTGGACTTTGTAAATGGGATTCTCAGTGCTGCTCAGCTGCTAGTCCCTTGCATCACACTGGAGTCCAGCCTGTCCTCCTCTAGCTGCTTGTTTTGTGCCTCATGCAATCTTTTCCAGAGCATTGCTGAGCAGGTATTCTGCTGCTTAATCCTTGGGGCTGTGTGATACCCCAAGTATGGTGAACCCAAGGAGGGTGGCTTGTGCTAACAGGCTGGACCATGAGCGACAGGCAGGTATGATGGAAGACCCTGCAGCCAAACCCAGTCCTGCTTCTCTCTCAGAGCTGCTTTCCATACACTTCCAGCCTGTTGTAGATTTCTGAAAAGCTGCCTGTTGTTCTGGGCTGGGAGCTGCCACAGCCTAGTTTCAGTGAGGGCAAATTGAGAGGCTCAGAGAAGGTATATCATAATATCTACTGAAACCCAGTCGTACACAGGCTCCTCACATTGCTTCACCTGTCAACTTCATGAGTTCTTGTCTCCTGAATTTGCCTCCTTTGTTGCCGATCTCTTCTGTTATGCTTTTTGTTTAGTGTTTTTATTTCCTCTTTGCATGATCTGTTCTCCTCCTGTCTCTCCCTCCTGCCTTGCCCTGATGTTCTACTTGATGTGATGTCAAGGCAGCTGAAATGAAGAGTGCAAGCAGATCCGTGTTCATGTTGGTTGTTTTTCTGTTTGATGCTTAAGCCTGCAAAATGTGGCTGAAAGACAGGAAAGGAGTGTTAATAGCATCTCTGCCCAAGTGAGTGCAGGAGGTCCTGAGCTTGAACAGAGGATTCTCAGGCTGTGTCTGAGGTTATGTTGGCAGATACTTGAGCTGTGCAGCAGCCCCTTTGAACACAGAGACCACCTATAAGACCTGTAGCTCTTAGAACAAAACCTTTCTCCTGCAAGAGCATGAGAGAGAGGCACACCAAAATTTAGATTACGCTTAATCCTTATCAAAGATAGCTTGTTGAATAGATCTTTGTGTCATGGATATGAGGCATGTAATAAAATCAGATAAAAATAGTAGGGTAGGTATTATGGATGGGCATAAACAATCTATTTACATGCTAGCTTATGTATTTACTAACATATGTAAATATTTATGTATTTTGTGATCACTTTCCACAACTCAAGTAGTGTGTTCAGTTCTGACTGCAAGAGACTGAGGTGCTGAAGAGTGTCCAGAGATGGGCAATGAAGCTGGTGACGGGTCTGGAGCACAAGTCTGATGAGGAGCGACTGAGGGAGCTGGGAACGTTCAGCTTGGAGAAGAGGAGGCTGAGGGAAGACATGACCACAGCTACCTGACAAGAGGTTGGGGCAAGGTGAAGACTGGTCTCTTATCCCAAGTAATGAGGATAAGACAAGAGGAAACGGCCTCAAATTGCACCAGTTGAGGTTTAGATTGGCTATTAGGAAGAACGTTTTCACTGAGGGTTGTTAGGCACTGGCACAGGCTGCCCAGGGAGGTGGTGAAGTCCCCATCCCTGGAGGTACTTAAAAGCCGTGTAGCTGAGGTGCTGACAGACATGGTTTAGTGATGATCTTAATCTTAAAGGTCTTTTCCAATCAAAATGATTCTATGATTATTAACCCTTTATGTGAAGACTCTGAACCAAACCTTCATACAAACATACCTGCAGTCTAACAGTGGCCTACTGCTTCCAGAAAATGTTTTTTCTGTGCTTTCCTGCCATGTGTTACACTTTCAATCATTCTCTATTTTTGTTGTTGTGGTGGTTTTTTTTTAATTCTTTATTCACTTCTGTGACAAGACCTCAAAAGGAGAGTTCCCTCTGTTCCTTGGCTGCTAATGCATTTGACAGGTCCTTGAAGGGAAGAAATTCTGAAACTTGTGATATTTTTTCCTTCTGCTGATAGGACCAGTGATGAGAATGACGACTGCTCCTCTGATCCCATCTACTGCTCAGAGATGCACCTTCTTCCAAAACTGGACTTCCTTTCTGCTTCTCCTCACTCCAGAGTTAGACCTGAGAACCCTGAGGATCACTTGTCTGTAAGCTCTGCGCACTGGTGCCCAGGCTTGTCCAGGGCCATGGAACAGCATCTTCCAAGGAGTGCTGCAGATGGAGCTTGGCCTGTTTGGGGAAATGTTGTTCTGGGCAGCCTGATGTGTCAAGGGAGAAGCAATTTGCTTGCAATGTTGAGGATAAAAAAAATTAAGATGCAGCATGTTTATTATCGGGATGTTCATTGCAAGAACTGTTTTTGCAGGATGAAGAGATGAAGCAGATAATTATGTCTAGATCTGTGAAGAAACAGAACTGTGATACACAGCCTTTCCTAGGGTGGGAGACAGAAAAGATATGCTTGATTGGTTTTCTGTCTTGCAAAATTATCGTGCTTCCCTCACAGATTAAAGGGTTGAGCTGTCCTGGCTGTGCTCTGCTATGGCTGCCTGGCAACACCAGAGTTCCCTGGTATGGGGGAAAACCCCTCCTGCTTAGTTCCGTCTGCTGAAAAAGCTGTTTGCAATCAGCAAAAGTGTCTAGAAATGACTGTCCACCACCTATCCACCTACTACAAAGTCTGAGGCTAAGCCCCACTGGAGTTGGCCCTCAACCTGAGCCTAAAATCCCCAGATATCCATCCTTCCTACCAGACAGATTTTCTCTGGGCTTGCAGGGCCTGTTGCATCAGCAGTGAGCAGCCGGATAACTGTCTCTGACCAATGAGGTGTCCCCCTTTCGCTTTCCCTGCCAGGGATTTTGTCCTCTGCCTGTCAAACTAGTTCCCTCTTTGGTTCAATAACCAGCTGTTTGCTGTCAAGAGGCCGCAAATGTGCATCCACACTTAAGTGTGAGTGTGGCCAGTTTGCAGCTTGGAGAAGATTTGAGTGTGTGGGGAGAGGAGGGACTGCTGATGCTGGAGCTGCTGAATCTGTTGAAGGCAGCCTGGTTTGCTCAGCTGCTTCCAGCAACATCTTCAGCTTTCTAAGGCATGTGATGTGTATTTTATGGCTTGACTACCTCTTTTTTAAGGTGAGGGAAGCCAGCTGCTCCTGGTGAGTTGTGAAGAATTTGGTGAGGGTTGCCCATTCCCACCGGGGAAACTGGTGACTGGAGCAGAGAAGTGACTGAGTGAGCCCAGCCCTGAGGGGCCTTGGAGCCTGATGTTAATTTAAGGGACCCATTTCAGACACCAACTCAACTCCCTCAGGCAGCTGAAAAATTTGGACCAGCCTCTCCCATGTTCCTGTTGAAAATTCCAGCTACTGCTGTGTAACAGATTTTCCTTCCCTCACTTCTGCCTGGGAGAGCTGGGAATAGTTAAGGTATGTATCCTTTCACCCAGTGTCTGTCTTTAGAAACTTCCATGGTGTTCAGTCAGTGCTTCTTGATACCATGAATGGGGTTATCTTTGGAAAACCTGGCTCAGGTAGCACACACAACATTTTACATTATAGCAACTCTTCTCAGCTCTCCTGTAGCTGAGCCTCACTGCTCATCCTTCCTCCTGCTCTCACCCCAGCAGATAAGCCCCTTGCAAAGCCCATCTGATACTGCAGCAGGAAAAAAACAAAAAGCTCAATTAATTGTAGGGCTGCACATATTCTTTTGTGGTTAGTGAAAGTAACAGAAGCACCTGGAATTAAATGTAGTGATGGATAAAACCAAACAAAATTGAAGAATTGCTAAAAAATACTGGATTGTTTTGGAGTGCTTTAGTAATGAGATTAACAGTGAAATTAATTAAAAGGGGTGAAAGGCAGGTCAGCCTGGAAAGCAAATATCTCATAATCTTCCTCTGTTTTTAATGAAATTGCCTTTGAGACTTGCATGGAAGAGAGCTACAGTGAATGAAACATGCAGAATATAAACAAACACAGGTCATGTTTTATTCAGTTTAAGGAGAGGTAAAATGTAAATTACACAGGCTGAGATTCTCAGTCTGAGAGCTTCAAGTTCCAAAGATAGCTTGGAATGTAATGCTGTATGATCATTTAATGATATTTAAGTGCTTGCAGTCCACAGGCACTGTTTTTTAATGGTCTTGCAGAGATAATTCAATTCAGATTATCTCGGTCATCTTCACCATGATAAGGTCAAATCCCAAGGTCATTACGGAAAGATGTAGATGGAAAAAAGAAATCTGGTTTTGAACATGTAAGCAGTTATTTAAAATGTGAGTGGTCTGATAAAGCCTGAACAGTAAGAAAGGGTTTATGTTCAAGTATACAAATATGATGGCTATGTTACAGTATGATTTCTGGCAAGGCAATTTCAGTTTTAGCAATTACCTCTTAATGATTGCTTTTCATTCCTGTAGGTAGATTGTTGGGCATTTTCTCTTTGGATGCTCACTTCCCTCTGTGGTGCTATAAGGCTTGTTACATTCATTGAGGATTTGTGAGGATCCAAGAGGCTCCTTAGGTTGCCTTTGATCAAGGATCATAGTAGCAGAGTCCACATATCTCTTAGGTTTGTACTCGTCTCTTCACATGGTGGTGATGCTCTGGAGAAAGTCATTGCCTTCCAGATGAAACTGGTGGCCAAGCTGTTGCTATTCTGTTCAGACACGTGAATTTTCATGCATAATGGTGTGGTGCAGCTGGAATAGCTCTTTCATCCCTAGCCTGGCTGTGTCCATTTGCAGAATCACAGAATAGTTGGGGTTGCAATCTGTATAATATAAGTCCTGTCATCTCTGCAACAGCAAGAGATATGAACTTCTTCCTCTTCAGACATGGGAGGTTTTTTTTGCTCATACACTGTGTAAATTGGTGTCATCCTCACCTCCTCATGCCTCTGGGACCTCAAGTGTTGGATATGGCTCTGAGCAGAAGTGAGTGATGGATGTGGCTGAGGAGCAGGCTTGCAGGATCATGCAACTGTTGGGGGATGTTGGATTCCTGTCAGCCACAGCCCCTCATGCAGACAAAGTCTCTGACATAGCTGGACTGGTGGGGATGCATTAATTCTCTTCTTCTAGGCTTTGTGAACCTTCTTCTTTTTTCTATCAAGAGAAACTCAGATCCTGATTATGTGTGCTGGAATTCAGACAAGTACACTCACAGTTGTCAGTACTGGCTTTGGGGAAGGTATCATATCCTTTTAAAATAAAGAGGGGGTGGGTGGGGAGAAGATGAAAAAAGAATGAAAAGAACACGTACACAACTCCACTAGTCTGGCTGAACACACAACTGATTTTTCTTACTGGCAAGGGGATGCTGAATGGCCAATTGTAAAGAAAAAGCCCAGGAAAGCATGTTTTCTTTGCACTAAACAGGAATTTTGAATTGCAGGCCAGGCATAAGCTACGGCTACAGTAGAGTGCTGAGACTCTATGGAGACTTCGCACCTGTATCATTTGCTTTAGTGGGGCCTTGGGTTTCATAGCACCATCTATAAAATGTGTCTCTGGGTACAACCATCCTGGAAAACTTTAGAAGTGTATTTTCTGTTCTGGTGCAACTCTCCTCAACAGGAAAGAAATTGTCACGTAGACAGCACATGCAGAAGAGTGCTTATAAATCTCATGGGCAGAGGTCAGGCATTTTTGGTTTAGGCCCATGGTAGGCACTTCAAATAAACTGACAGTGACTGTTATGTAAGCTCTGCTCGTATTTTTTTTTTGTCTTCTTCACTAATTAGAGCAATGTTGCTTTAGTTACTTTGCTGTGAATAGCAGGCCATTTTGAGGAGAATTAGTATTGACAAGAGCCGTTAAATAGATATTTGAGATTTTTTTAGGAGACTTCAATGAGGTCAAAGGCTTTGTGGACCAAGCACAGCACAAATAGCCAGGACCTCCCAGAGAGACTGCCTGCTGCCCATCCTCTGGGACCTCCACAGCTTGGCGTTTCATGTGCTGCTATGATGGCAATTAGCCAAGCTGAGCTTTCTCTCCAGGACTGTTGGCTTCTTTCTGCTCATATTCCTTTTTCAAGTTGTTTAATTTTTACCCAACAAATAAGTAAGTGAGCATGTTGGCGAGGTCAAGTTTCTTTGGTCACTGATGCTGTTGAGGAACTGTCCAGTGGCAGTCTGCAGCCCAACAGGCAAAGGAGCATCTCTTCAGGTCCCTTGCATGTCTTTCCCAAGTGTCTGCCTCAGTCATGGTCCACAGGGCTGAGCCCATCTTTGTGTGGTCCTGAGTAACATTTCAGAGCATAATGAGAACTGCTCAGTGTTTGGATATCTTAATGAAGAAGGTGGTGTGATGCAGGGGCCAGGGACCTACCATAGAGGCCAGGCCCTCAAAGGGACCTGCAGAAGTCAGATGCCATCACTTGTCTGAAGTGACTTTGCCTGAGTTATCTTACCTTTACTTACATTCACCAAACAAAGACTTTACACTTCTGAGCAACCTCCTCTGGATCTTCACTATCCTTACTGTTAAAAAAATAAACAAACCTATTCTCTTGCCTACCCTAATTCTCCTTCTGATTTAAAAGTTTTGGCTGTAGTGCCAGGGAGAACAACAGGTCTTTTCTGTTTGGTGGCTACTTTACACAACTTCAAAGGGAATTATCAAGTCTCTCCTCAGCTTTCTTCCCCTTTACCTTCCTAACCACCAGTTAATCAAAACTTTTCTCTAAGGCTCTATTTTCATGGTCACTGATCATGTCTGTTGGTCTCCTGGAGTATCTTTTCAGTTAGTACACATCTGAAACACACGCCCAAGGCTGTGCTTGGTTTTCCTGATGAGATCTTAGAGCTGTTGATTCCTGGGTGGTACTTACCTCCAGCCCTCCCAAGTGTTGTAAGATGTTTGTTTGTTCTGCTTGGTGTGGATGCACACAGTGCTTTGTGGAGCACTGCTGATTTGTGATTCATAGTGATGCTCTGATTCTTTTCTATTAACTGCTTGCTTTACCATCTCCTTCTCATCCTGTATTTTTCCACTGTCATTTTGAATTGTGTCTGTTGTGGTTTAACCTCAGTTGGCCATGAAGCACCATGTAGCTCCCCAGCTCCAGTGGCATGGGAAGGAAAAAACCAAACAGCTTAGGGGTTGAGATAAGAACAGAGTAGTAACTATAGCAATAAAAAATATAATAACAATTGTAATGAAAAGAAACGTAAAAGGAGAGAGAACTGAAAGCCAAGATAGGCAAGTGATACCCAATGCAACTGCTCCCCACTCACTGACCAATGCCTAAGCAGCATTCCACCCCTCCCTGCCAGCTCCCTTCAGTTTATATACTGGGCATGGTGCCCTGTGGTATGGAACAGCCCTTTGGCTAGTTCAGGTCAGCTGTCCTGACCATGCTCCCTCCCAGCTTCTTGTGCATTTCCTCATTGCCAGAGCATGAAAAACTGAAAAGTCTTTCATTTATGACAAGCACTACTTAGCAACAGCCAAAGCATCGGTGTGTTACCAGCATTATTCTCATATTAAATCCAAAACACAGCACTGTACCAGCCACGAGGAAGATAGTTAACCCTATCCCAGCCAAAATGAGTACATCATCCAATTTGTTGTCATCCTGCTTTGCTTTCTTCTCATCTGAAAACATTATATAGCTTGAAAATATACAGCTATACTTTATGTGAGGAAGGAGTAACGCTTTGTGTGTCGCTCTTACCTTTCAACAGATCTAGATAACTGCCAGTCTTCTCTGAGGCTGCATGAAATTGCTGTTAATCACATGGAATACTCCATCAGAATGGTGTCAATTTTCTTCTGTGGCCTCTCAGAATAGCTGCCTTATAATCCTGGGTAATTAAGTTGCAGTTCTATTGCCCTTTTAACCAAGGGTACCATAACCTTGCTTTAAACAGTGAGAATTCACAAGGAAAGCTTATACCTGTGACCTGGCCTGGCAGGATTCTAGGTGAGGTGCTGCTGAGATGTAGTGGTACTGAGACCAGCACTGTCCCATCGGACATGTGCCATAAACACTGCACTGGTAGGGGAGGTACATAAAGGGATGCTGAGAGCAGAGTGATCAGCCTTGGACTGTATATCATGCCAGAGGAAGAAGTATTGGTTCTGCAGACTACTGAGCCTGTGCTTGCATTTCTGTGGTGATAAATACATGTTTCACTACAGAGCTGAGCTCAGCATCAGAGATGTTTTCCCAGTGATGCAGTGGTTTATAGAGCATATTATGTCTGGTAGATACTTTTCAGGTTTTTTCCAATTATTGATGTGTGCTGATGTGATGATTTGGACTACCACAGCCCATAAGGAGCTGTTTGCCACATAAACATGTTGGAGTAGAGGAAAGTGGGGACTAGGGCATTGCACGGCCTGGACACCAGTGTCCACTCTGCTCAGTGTATGGCCTGGCTGAGGGACTGTGGCACTGCTGCTGGCATGGTGAGTGGGCAGCAGACAAGGTGCTGCAGGGGTCGGAGATGAAACTGTGTTGACTGGGGCTTCATTCTCCCACGGAGGGCACTGAGATATGGATTGGAGGTCTTTAAGACCTGCCTGGACATGTTCCTATACAACCTGATCTAGGTGAACCTGCTTCTGCAGGGGGACTGCACTAGATGATCTCTAAAGGTCTCTTCCAACCCTACCATTCTATGATATATCTTGCAGGAAAGTACAGCAGTAGAAGCGTGTGAATAGATAGGCACTAAGAGGTGCAAGGAGCTGGATCTCCTTGGTGGCTCCTTCTTCAAGGAGTTTCTAGGCATTTAGAGGAGGAGACCAAATCACTGATGTCACCTACATCATCACTGGAGTGAGACCGAGACTTCTGCAGAGACACTTTACATTTACTTTTGAGGCCAATGAAGTTTCAGTTTCTCAAGCCACGTGCATTTCCCATGGGTGTGAAGAGACGTAACAGTTATGAAGATTAAAACCAATACTAAACCAACGAGAGTTAGAGCGATGTGGCTGTTCAGCAGAATGTGGGATCTGGCAGGAGGCACAGAAATGGCAGTTTTAATTATAAATGAATTTATAATGCAATTTGCACTTACTATGTCTGGCACAATATTTTTTTCTGTGGGAACTTCCAGGATGCTGGGCTGAACAAATTGAGTGCAGCTTTCATTAAGTTGTACAAAGTTGCTCTAAACAATTATATTTGTAATTCAGCAAATTCCTGACCTAGGCTCGGGGGATAAATTTGTTCAGTAAGATGAACATGTGCACAATAATGCTTTTTGCTTCATCTTTAGATACCATTAATGTCCATGAGAAAAAAAAATAGATTCTAACAAATACAGGTTATTTCAATAATTGAAACAAGAATGATTCTAATTTAATTGTTTTAAATTCACATTTATTTAACAGTCATTCATGTGAAGCCTTCCAAAGAAAGCTGCAGAGCCAGACACTGAATCCACACTGCAGTGTTTCTTGAATGAGTGGACAGTGAGGT
>WBNH01009796.1:0-23065 GCA_013401255.1 Urocolius indicus
TCCTGCCCAAAGCACAGCATGGCCAACAACAACCTCTAGTGGTTCTGATACAATAGAGCTGCTTTCTGTAGGAGCCAAGGTGAACAAACTCCCACAAGAAACAAACAGAGCAGTACACTTTTTCAGGGGAAAATGTGTCTCTCTCAGCCTGGGCTGAAAAAAAAGTAATTAAAGCATTATGCCTGCAGTCACAGCCTCCCTGTTCTCACAGTACAGCTCAGGATGCGGTAGGCCTCACCTACCCACCCAAGCTTCTGTATTTCCTAAGGTCATATTCTTTCCAAGATACCAGTTAAGGGAAGGATAAGAACAACCATCATTTTTTCAAGTCAAAGAAGGCTTGACTTTTAATCTCTTGAGGCTTTTCTGAAGAAAGCTATTTGTGGCATAAGCAGTACCCCTGGATTCAGGCCAGGATGTTGGCACAGTAATTCAGAAGAAAATAAAAACATCCTAAAACACCGTGACAAACTTTCAAAGGGCGATTCCAAACTCTCCATATCACGGTTTCTTGAACTGCCACCAGTTTCAGCTGCAGATGTAATCAGCCACATTAGGATTCAGTCCCCCGAACTAGAACTGCAGTTATAACTGATTATCTGAATATATGAACTTGCAGTGTCCTTTCAATCTCAAATGAGTTTTTAAAGTACTCAGCTTTAATAAATACATTTTGAAATGCACCTTAAGATGCAGAAGTGTCAGCAGAGCTGAATAAGTAAAGATGCAAACCTTATAATCTGCACAACAGAAGAAAGGGGGGGGGTTGTTCTTTTGGTTTCTTGTGAAATAATCGATTGATGAAACCTGATTGGATAATCACTGTGTATATTGTAGCTATTTTTTTTTTTAGGTGGAAACAGCACGAATTCCCCCTTATTGAAATTTGATGTGATGGTGTAATGTAATATCACAAGAAAATCTAGAGTATCAGATTCCTAAATATAATCAGTCTGTTCCTTCAATATAAAAAGTCACATGAGCTAGTTCCAGATGGTGACATTTGTACAAGCAAAGTCATTAGAAATCATGAACCTCAGTGAAGCATGCTGCAACCTGGATTTAGATTGGTCTATGCATGTACATAATCACTAATGTACCCATTGAACAAGTTTAATTTAGAATCAAAATATCTAAAAACCCTACAGTATTATTTAGAGTGCTTTTATTCATTTCAAAACAGCACCATTTAATTAAAGTTTAAAAAAAAAAATCCTACAGTAAGGAAAACATTTATAAAACTAGCAAGCTTTTGGAAGGCTTTATTTGGGTACAACAGGGTGATAACGTAACTGGAAGATACCTTCCAACGTGAAGCCAGCTGGGGCCCATCACCTCAGAGCCATCTTGAGTAAGTGTGCATGCAACTTTATAGACCTTCACTGAGGTGAATCCACTGGCCATCCATGGAAGGTGCCTGCACAACTCTAAAACTCCAAACCTGTCACTAATCTGCAGCATCCATAATCAAAATTCCAGCCCATCCCACATTTAGAATCCTTTGGCACATGAAGCGTTTCTATTTGCAGGGCACCAAACTGTGCCATACTCCCAGAAGCAAATCCACTGCACAAATCCATTTTTCCTCAAATTTCACTAGCCTCTCCTCATTCACTGGTGAAGAAAAAGAAGTTTCAGGGTCCCCTGTTTAAAGAAGCAGTTTCTAACTTCCCATGCATACACCTTGCCAAGGATTTAAAATGTGGTACCAATTTCAAGTGGTTTCCTTCCTCTCTTTGTTTCCCCTGCAAGGACCAGACTGTAAAGCTTTGCTCCATATGATGTTCTAAATGCTGGTGTGTAATAGCTGTGAAGTTACAGAGAACATCAAACTTGTGAGGCAAGAAAAAATACTCAGAAAGGGTAAAGGCCTGGAAGTCTGAAATGATATAGTTTAAATTTAAAAATATTTCAGAACATATGCTACTGGATTTTGCTTTTGCACTCGCCTCCTTCTGCTCTCAGAGTTGGGCTCTCAACACTCCTGAACAGAGAAAAAAAGGCTTTAAAGGCTTTAAGAAAAACAAAACCAAAACTGTGTCAACGTTGACTGAAATTTACCCCGACTCACCAAGCTCACTTGGAGCTAGCAGTCCTGAAGTCTGAGACGTTAACCTCTGAGCAAACTGAAGCATTGCACAAACGGGCAAAAATTTGTGACGCAGGTCATCATGACCACGTTACACAACTGAACTCTGGGTCAAAGACAAGAAATAATAGAGGCTAATTGACCAAATCTGAAGTGACATTTTTCACAGTTGTGAACGCATCTGCTTCCATTCAGGAAAGCATGCTGGAATGGAAAAGCTTTAGAGACACCATGAACAAAAAAACGTCAAAACCAGAAGTTCTGATATGATATTTAACTTATTATGTAAACAGAAAGCTCTCTTTTTTTATGTTCTTTTTCTTCTTCTTAGAAGAAAATCAGCTGTATTTGCAAGACTAAAAACTACAGGTCAAAGTAGCTCCATACACAGCAGAGTAATAGCATCCATGTTTGTCATCCCTCTTGCTAAATTTCCTTTCAGCAGGGCCACTAGCAAATGGCTTGCTCTGCAAATAGCAGGTGGTCACTGGGATGAATTTAGTGTTTCATCTCTGAGTATGTCGAAGAGACGAGACAGCAAGCCCACACAAATTAGTTGGATTATTTTTAACGATTTCACAGGAAGCAGGTCCAGACTCTCCACCACACTCCTAAAATCAGAATGACAAATGTCCTTGGTTTCCAGATGATGCCGTAACGAAAACAACGCAAGAACAAAATGCACTTTCTTGCTGTTGCACCATTTGCTCCCTAAATTATGCTCTCTAACTGGAAGAATTATATTTAAACTTCACCCTTAGCAAAGTTGCACAAAGATGCCAACCACTGACCAAGGAAGTTTCACAAAGCAGTCAAAACAAGCATTGCACAAGCAGATTCCTGCGTTCACCAACACTGTGACAGACTCGTGGCTAAAAGAAGCAATCCCATCCTTTCATCTTCAATCTGTCTCCAAACCTGCAACAAGCTCTTCCTGACACTGAGAGAAACGACATTGATTTTTTCCAGGGTCCCTTGATTGCTCTGGTGCTTTGCCCATTATCTGCAGTAGCTGAAGGTGATGAGGATGTAGAAACATTTGGCTAGTTGGAGGTAGATGGCAGAACTGCTTCTTTCAGTGGTACCAGTGGCTTGAACCACCTTGAAACTGCTCAGGAAACTTTGGTTTGACTGACTTCTACCAGTATAGAGGAGGGAAAATAAAGCAATACATATAGCGCATACATGTTTCAAATGATCTCACTGCCAAGTATTCCTGTCACTACAACAGGTAAACTAGAGCAATGGGAGAACTTTAACACTTTTGGGGTTTTAAAGCACCGTTGCTGATTGTTTTGAACCATGTGCAATCTCCCCCGATGTCTCACGAAGCACTAAGTTTGTACATACTAAATACACATTTTTGATTGCTTTTCAGATATTGTAATCACCTTCAGATTTTATTTCCATTCAAATACTGTAAGACACTTCTTGTACTCAAAGCAGACAGACTCTTTGGCAATTCCTCCCTTAACCCCAAAACCACAGAGAATCTTGGTCAAAAAAAATCACTTTACAAGGAAGAAAAAAAAAAAAAAAGAAAAAGAAAAACCTGTTTGCTTGGTGCTTTGTTTTACTTAATACATCCTTGAGAAACAAAAGGAGGATATACAACTGTGTGTTGTCTTGACAACAGGAAAAAAAAGTATCAGTAAGTACCTTTCTGTTAAAGTAGAAGGTTGGAACTTGCAGAGTTCTGGGAAGTGAAACAAATTGTGTAACGCTTCTACAAAAAATGTAGGCAATCAGTGCTTCTCAGTGAAACATCAGTGTCTTGCTGTCCTTATTAGCAGTGTTTAATCCACTCCTTTTGTCCAGTTCAATCACTCTTCCCTTCAACTGACTTAGGGATTTGAAAACCATTACTTGTGTGTCCCTCATTTTATTTTTTCCAGACTGCATAATTACTCATTTTACCTTTATTTTTTGCCACTGAAAGCACATTTGCTAAACATCTAGACTGCAAAAACACCTTGGGAGTGAAGGGGACTTCTCTTCAGAGCTAGATGTTGATGGATGTGATGTAGTTATCCAGGCTCCCTTTATAGGCAGCAGAAAGAAAATGTCACTTCTGGGGCATGATTCAGCACAGCCTGAGATTGATGTCTAAAATAGGTCAGATGAACAAGAATCTATTTCTCTACATTGATTATAAAAGAAACCAACATGATTACCTCAGATGAGGATGCCTTAAATGAGGCAAAATCCCACCCTGGCCTGGTTTTATGTGCTGCTTGTTCACATTGTGTTTGAGGCTCTCTCTCTCTCTCTCCCCTCAGATATAACTGGCCTATAGAAACCACCAGTAATATTGTGTGAGGTTGCACCTACAGCGTAGGAGACGCTTGACCTCACAAATGTCTGGGGAAACAAAAAAACCCAAGTTCTTCTTTGGAAAGGTTTTCAAGCAGGCTCATTAGAAAGTTACCATGGAAACACTTTTTTTTTCCATTGCTAGAGCACAGTTTGATAATTAGGTCTTGTGGGTGTGACCCCTTGGATTTGATTTTTGTAATGGTAGTAAATGAGGCCTCCTGCGAATTGCTCACAGGCACCTTTATTCCCTTGCTGAATACCAAAAACAAAAGGAAAGGAGGTGTGCTGCTGCTCCACACAGGGATGAAACAGAGTGATCAAAAAGAAAATCGTTGAGCTGTACACAGCTAAAGGAACAGCAGACCAGAAGTTCAGCCTCCATTATGGCTGATGTTTGAGTTTTCCCACTGACCAAAGGAACTGGCTTTAAAAATAAGACAATCCATAGCCACAGAGCAACATATCATCTCAGCCACATGTACCTGCCAGCTCTGGTAGGACAACTTGGTTGTAAAAGCTGTGTGATGCAGCGAATCCATTGAGACTTTAGCGTGGGGGAAATGCAGTAGCTCCAGAGCACTTGATCAACAGGTGCTTAAACCGGTGGTGACACAATGGTGTCCTCACTCAGCCAAACAGGCACCTGGAAATCCAAGATTGGTGCAGCCATTACTCTACATCAGTGGCAAGGTACAAAAGCAGGTAGTGCTTTGGGAGCTCAAATCCTACTTTCAAACACTGCTGCGACACAAGTCCTTAGATGCTGGCATTGCAGCTGAAAGCAGAGCCTCGGGTCCCACAGCATTAGGAGCTTTTACAAACGTCATGCATTATGAAGATGACAAAGAGGTCTAATAGCCATCAACAACTGCACACCTCTTTGTGATCTTAGTGCCATCAGGCTGCAAACCAGCTGGTCCTGAAGAATTAAGAGAACTGGAACCTTTGTATCCATAGCAAAGGTATCTTAGGCTACTGTGGTAGTGACAAGAACATTCGAAGGGAAGAAAAAAAAAACCAAACTGCAGTGCTTTGTGCTTATCTTTTGCTCTTCATTGTCCCAGATTATTTTTAACTGCCCTGTAATAAACCCCTGTACTGATACTGCCCAGTATGTGCCACAAGACACAACCTAAGAGGTCATGCAGTATTAGACAGCTTTCCTTAACAGCATTTCTAGCCCAGATGTGCACGCCTTCCAATGAATAACCCAGTGCCGTGGGATGTTTTGTGGCTGGAGAAGAACTAAAGCACTGGAGTGCAGCCTAAAAACACATTTTCCAGACGAGATGCTTGGAGCGAGGTGAGCTAGCACACTGCACAGCGCTAGGATTTCTCTCCTGCACATCCTGGTCCTGGCTGTTCCCTGGCAGAGAGGTTCATAACAGAGGTGGGATGTCACAGCAGCATCATGACCAACTGCAAAGCTTGACCTCACTGAGAGGCGAGAGAAGAATCCACTATGCTTGAACTTGAGCCAGCAATTTGCCTTAGCAGCAAAGGCCGCTTACAGATATCCTGGGCTGAATTAGGAGGAATGTTGGAGCAGATCAAGCAAAGTGATCCTTCCCCAATATGTAACACTGGTGAAGCCACAACTGGAGTGCTGGGGCCAGTTTTGGCCTTCCCATTACAAGAGAGACATGGGTATATTAGAGATAGTCAAACAAAAGCCATCAAGGGTGATTAAAGGCCTGGGTATCTCATACATAAGGAAAGTTCGACAGAGCTGGGGCTGTGCAGCCTGGAGAAGCTTAGGGGGTATCTCATCAATGTGCAGAAATACCTGAAGGGAGGGTTCCAAGTGGACAGAGCCAGGCTCTTTGAGCAGTGCTCAGTGACAGGGCTAGAGGCAATGGACACCCACTGCAACAGAGGAAATTCCCGCTGAACATCAGGAAACACTTTATCACTGTGAGGGCAACAGAGCACTGGCACAGGCTGCCCACGGAGATTGTGGAATCTCCATCTTTTCAGGTATTCAAAAGCCATCTGATCATGATCCCAGGTTATCCTGGGTCTAGGTGGCCATGCCTGGGCAGGGGGTTTGGACAAGATGACCTCCAGAAGTCCATTCTAACGTTAACTGCTCTGTGATTCTGTGTGCTTTCACCTTTTGACACATATGCAGGCTGCACTGAGCAAGCAGACCTCCTCAGGAGCTCAGAGCATAGAAGGCTTTTATGATCTTCCTCCACATATGTTCCTCTAGATATATTAGGTGGTTAGGAAGTAATTTCAGGACACACATCTTTCTTTCTCACTCTGTGCAAAGTTTGCAATACTCCACAGATAATTTGGGGACTAGACTGCTTTCTGTGTCAGTCCATAAGGCCAAACATTTCGTGCTAACCTGTTTACTAACAAAGGTGCTATGCAATAAGCAAAATTACTGACATGGCTTCAAGTTTTTCATTCCTTTTAATTCCTTTGTTCCTTAATTAAAGATGGAGTCACTAAAACCATTCTATGCTACAAAGAACACAGTGGATAAATGCTGAGCTACTCTTCATATTGATTAGTGCTGGTTTTCCTGTTTAAAATAAAAAGTGATAATCACTACCTTAAACCACATAAAAGGCTTTTGGGTACTGAGAAGCATGGCTGAGAGATACCTGTAGGTCAAGTCAGCTTTCCCAGCAGTAGGCTCTACCCACATTTTCTCTCACTGTGTCAAAAAAAAGCCAAACAGAAAAGCGGATCCGTTGCCTCTGATTTCAGTGGAGTTTCTATCAGACAAAGCAAGGAATGACTGGGAAAGGAAACAGGCATTTCTGACTTCCCTTTCTCAAGAGACTAACTCCCTGTTTTCTGTGGTTTACACCTTTTCCTTTCCAGCATCCCATTTTAATTTTTGAGCTGTATGCACCCCTGGGATCATCACTATGTCCACTCAAGTTTCCATCAGATATCTATCTTCATATAGACAAGTCATACTCAGCAGAGAATAGAAACGTGCCATGGGCTCTGGCTTGGTTACCAGCTGTTGGGAGAGCTCACTTTAAAGGAACTCCAAAACATGTAGTCTCTGGAAGCTTCATTCACAAAATACTTGGTTTTACAAGGCAACAATCCCATTGTTTTCAACAGAGACCAATTATACACCATTTCCTTCGCACTTCTATTTCAGCCTGCAGTCCCAGAGGGATCCATGTTTAGCCCTCTGTCTGCAAGTGGGACTGCTGAGGAAGTTCCTCTGACGCCTGCTCTCCTTCTCTGCCCTGTCAAGCAGGAACCTCAGGCATCATCCAAGCCCAGAGATGACCCAGAGCACACCTAGCACTAAAGAAAGCATACGTCAGGAAGCCCACACCTTCTGCCTTTTTCTTGAGGGAGACTTATACCTGCTTACTAACATCCAGTTTGCCCAATTCCTCTTGCCTTACATGCCACTTCAAATGTTTCCCTATGAAATCCAGAAAGCCAAGGGGCCTTGGATGGATCTGGCAAGGAAGGCAACTAAGTGCAAGCGATGCCTTTTCAAGTAATTCTCTCTTCTATTTGAAGCTTCCTCAAATCCCGCTGCCTTATACCTTTGATGATTTATACATCTGCTGAATTTGTATGCAATTGCTGCACAGCTCCTTTACCTCCTCCTGCTTCCATAAATGCACACAAATACATACATGTACGTTTAAAATGAGGCTTTGGGAACTCCTTTCCTTCCCCAAAACATCAGCATTCAGCTGCATGCTGACAGAAAGATGAGCAGACAGTCCTGCTTGGTCTTTTAACCACAGGAGGCCTGGAGATGACCATTGCAGGTGCCACACAGCAGGGTGAATTCAGAGCTGAAGTCCATCAGTCATAGCTGTGACTGGAAATGCCCTGCCCTTTACCACCTTTTCATCAACTGACATTGGCAGGTATGCAGGGGCAGCAGGCCATAAAAGACTCATCCTTGGTTGCCCATCCTGCCTGTGAGAGAAGAACATCCTCTTTTTTGGCCAAGACCTCACGATAAGTCCTCACCTTAACTGGTCAGCAACTCAGTTTTAATCATCAGAGAAGCCTCTCTTCTCTCTCTTCTGTGCAGTGTCTCAGGAATAGGCAGCTGAATGTGAACAGCTGAGGCCACCCTGGTGCCACACAGCTATTGTCATTTGTCCTTTGTCAAACCTTCCTGCTACTTGTAGGGAAGGGAGATACACTGCACAAAGGTTGCCTATTGCCCACAATGTTTTCAAAAGACTGCAGGAGCAGCTTCAAACTGAAGAAGCTGGTGCCCCACTTTTCCCTCTGAATGCAATGTAGATGTGTTTCTGTCTGCAAATCCAAGCCTCAGCCCAATTGAAATCAGCTATTAGAACGTTTTGCCATTCTTTCCACTGCGAGAACAAAATCCTTTCATGAGATGCAAAAAAGAAAAAGGAAAGGAAGTAGAGACTGAAAGAAAAAACCAAATTTTTAAAAGTATTATTTTTCTCTTTTGCCTTCTTTTAATCTAGAGAAGCTTTTCATTCACATATAGAATCACTGCACCACTTTTGGAACAAACTTCAAGGGTCTCAAAGCGCAATCCTTGCTGAAGCTAGCTTAAAGCATAGTCCTTGCAAGTTACAGAACAAAAACAAATACTCAGGGTTTTATTTCAGTTACAGCCCTGTGCAGATTGGCTCCAGAAACATTGCAACAGTGGTTCACTAATGGAAGTGCAACAAGTTTCCAGCTTCCTTCATTCCTGGTCACTTTGCGGGTGTGGCTGAGGTATCACACACAGGATTCCCCCGTACACATTTTGGCACCCTTTACTTATTTACTTTACAAGCAGCATGTGAGTAGATACAAAGGACTTTTAGACCTAATTCAGGATGCCATTCTGAGTGGCTGGGTAAGAAATGCTGCCCTACAGCAATAAAGCACCCTACACTGCACAACCTTAAACACAGGATATGAAAAGACTGTGTGCTTATGTGTCTGTGCTTTAGAGGGGAAGCCAAGAGCTCATGAAATCAAGCCCCATCTTTAATTAGCAAAACCTAACACTGCTCTGGCCTACCTTGCCAGGTGGCACAGAGAGGAAGGGTTTCTCACAAACAGAGAACGGCATGTGCAGAAAGCTAAGAAAGATAATCCTGGTAAATAAACTTCTCATTAACAGGCGACACAACAAGTCAACCATACAGTAATGCTACACCACCTCGTCGGCCACAGGCACAGATGTTAAGAGCACCATCACTTGTCTCTCTCCTTGTCAGCTTATCTGCTTTCTACCAGCTCGAAGCAGAGGTAGACTGGTGACACGATCCCATCTGATAGAACTGTTTCATGCAGCTGGAATTCAAATCAATCGGAATTTAAGTCAATAACTAAAGCTTCTGGTGCATATAGAAACCAAGCGCTGCTTCCCAGCTCCCCGTGGCTGGCAATGTGCCAGTGAGTACCTGCAGATGGCTGTGCTCAGCATCACCTTGCCAGCAGCTTGTCTCTAGTCATGATACCCAAGGATTTTAAAGCACAAAGATGTTGTGTGTTTTAAAATACAAACTTCCTAAACTCTTTTTTTTAAGTCTCCACTTTGGAGCAAGTGCAGCCAAGCCATTAAACACTTCTGATGTGAAGAATGTCACCAGGAAGGAGTTATTTCCCAGCATCATTATTACTTCACATAAACTACCAATACCCATAAATGTGGTGACCAGTATAACATATACTCTTCCCCGAAAGCTGTCTTCCCACTTTAAAGAGGACATAACAATACTACATAAATTTAAAATTAATATCTTTACAAGATTCACCACCCTTCACATTCAGTTGACATCAACCTGTGATAAAAGGAAAAAATATCCAAGGCCTGAGACGGGGCATTTGTCACACTGTGTATAAATATATACCCTCGGTGAAGGCTCTGAGCGAAACACTGGTGCTGGCTAGTATATAACGTGACTCAGTTTATAAAAGTTACATATCGGGGATCAAATGCACCCTCAGTGAATTCGCAGATGACACCAAGCTGAGGGGGTGCACAGACCTGCTTGAGAGCAGGAAGGCTCTTCAGAGGGACGTGGACAGGCTGGAGCGATGAGCTGAGGCCAAATGCATGAGGTTCAACAAGGCCAAGTGCCAGATCCTGCATTTGGGCCACAACTACCCCAGGCAGTGCCACAGGCCTGGGGCAGAGTGACTACAAAGCTGTCCTGCAGAAAAGGACCTGGGGGTGTTAATCGACAGCCACCTGAACATGAGCCAGCAGTGTGCCCAGGTGGCCAAGAAGGCCAATGGCACCCTGACCAGTATCAGAAATTGTGTGGCCAGCAGGCCCAGGGCAGTGATTGTCCCCTTGTACTTGGCACTGGTGAGGCTGCACCTAAAACACAGTTCTGAGCCCCTCACTACAAGAAGGACACTGAGGTGCTGGAGTGTGCCCAGAGATGGACAACAAAGTTGGTGAAGGGTTCTAGAGAACAGGTCTTACGAGAAGTGTCTGAGGGAGCTGGGGGTGTTCAGCCTGGAGAAGAGGAGACTGACAGGAGACATGATCACGCTTTACAACTACCCGAAAGGGGATTGTAGTGGGGTGGGGGTCAATCTCTTTTCTCCAGTAATGAATCAGAACACAAGGAAATGGATTTAAGTTGCACCAGGTGAGATTTAGATTGGACATTAGGAAGAACTTTTTCACTACAAGGATTATTAAGTATTGGAATGGGCTGCCCAGAGAGGCGGTGGAGTCACTGTCCCTAGAGATATTCAAAAGATGCATAGATGAAGTACTGAAGGACATGGTTTCACAGAATCATAGAATGGTAGGAGTTGGAAGGGACCTTTAGAGATAATCTAGCCCAGCCCCCCTACAGAAGCAGGTCCCCCTAGATCAGGTCGCAGTGATGGGTCTGGAAGTTTGAGGTAACTGGTTGGATTTGACAATCTTATACGTCTTTTCCAACTGTAACAATTCTGTGATTCTATAATACGACTCTTGAAACTGAAACATTAGCCATGGAAAAGCATTTCTGTTTGGTTTGTTCTTCTGAAAGCCACTAAATGAAACCCCTGTGAAAAGTGATTCATTTTTTCATCGGTAGTAGTGTGAGTTCATTGCAGATAACATGCAGACTGGACTGGGTAATAGTACTTGCCATGTCTCCTGACAGACACCTGGGTTTTTAAGGCCCATCCCTGATTCTGTGTAGTAAAAAAGTTCCTCAGCTCTTTCTAGAGACAGTGGTACTTCAGCAGCTCCAAGAGCAAGCAGGCCATGGTGAATGCCGAGTCTGTGCAATGCAGCAAACACTTCGCTTTCTGGCTGGAAATGGGATATAACGTAGGGATTTTTGCTAAGATGCCATGAGGTGGTTGTTTGCTCATCAGGACAAACCAGCTCTGGCCTCTCTGCAGCAGGGGCTATCTTCAGGCCTTACAATTCCCAGCAGAAGGTCTAAGCACCCTCAAGGAGCTATATGACAACGATGTAAGGCCTTCTGCCTCAATACGTGTGATACTGCAGGTGCAATAGAGGGGGCTGAACCCACACTCCTTTAAAAGGTTCTACAGCCATAGTTCTCTGCAGGGGAAGGAGTTTTACTACATTTTGCTGAGTAGTTCCAAGATGACCACCCTCTTATTTTCTCAGATGAACCACAGAAGAGGCAGGAGGCATGACAAATACGTGGATACCTCAGTGGAAGCACCTGCCCATATTACTGAAAGGTACAGGGAACAGAGAGCACTCAAACCCACAAAAACATCACTTCAGAAACACACTGGGCATAGCACTGAAGAGCAACGTGACTGAGGTCCTGATGCGAAGTACTTCCTGCACTTTAAAAGTTAGTATTGTGAACAAGTGAAATTTATCAGCTCTTGCAGTAGTAAGTATATTCTTTTTTTTATTGTAATGGAACTAATTATATTGAATTGCATGACTGAGCTCAAATACCTCTCATTTAGTCATGGCCTTCACTGATTCTCTTTCTGCCACACTTCATCACAGAATCTTCTCCGGTGCTGTGTTTTTTTTAAATCTTTAAAATCTTTACCATCTCTAAAACTTCTCCTTCAGGTTGAGGTTTGGGTCTTGTTGTTTTGACTTGTGTGTGTGTGTGTTTTTTGGTTGGTTGGTTGGTTTTATTTTGGTTTAGGCTTGGATTTGTTTTGGTTTGGGTTTTTGTTTTAGTTTGGTTTTTTTTTAATAAAGCTTTTCCCCGAGAAAGTCTGTGTATTTTGTCACCTAAATGGCAACTAATCTCTCATGCCTCGTTCTGTCCATTTTATCCTTATGCTTCTGTGCCACTTTCTGCAACTATGTCTAATTTTTTTTTCCACTTGCTGCTTTGTTCAGGCATGTCCCAAAATTTCAGTGATAATACCTTCTGATGGCATAAATCCTATCAGCAAAAGGCTGGAGAAAAGAGAACAATGCCAACAACTGTTGTCCACTTTAGACCACTGAATTCCAAGAGGGAGCAAAATTACCAGATTAGACTCTTCACCTGTAGCGTACATACTGTGGCACATGGTCCACCAGCCACAATGAACTGTAACAAAAATGCTCCTTTCATTTAAAAGCGATTATTGTTATGCAAAATATCAGCCTTATTTTAAAGTATTAAATAACTAAGATATGATTCTGAATTCCTTTCTCGTCACTGATATTGTTAGGGATTCGGACTGAATAAAAAATATGGGCTAAATCCTTAATGCTATCTTCTTTAACTATTCCTGCTCCTCACTGCTATTTAACAACTTCTGGAACGGCTGCTGTTTTACTAAGAGATGCCTTCATTTTCTGATGCAAATCCCTCCTGCAGTTCATAGCTTAGGTTTACTCCTTCTCTGGAGACATCCAAAACCCACCTGGACGAGTTCCTGTGTGACCTACTCTAGGTGGTCCTGCTCTGGCAGGGACGTTGGACTGGATGATCTTTCAAGGTCCCTTCCAGCCCTTGACATTCTGTGATTCTGTGATTCAACAAATCTGAATTTATGTATACAAGTACAGATCTTGTATAGACTGGAAGGCAACACAGCACAAAAGGAAATTAAAAATATTACACAAATTCTTTCTTTTTAGCTATCAGATATTATCTGATGGTAATGATGCACAATTTCAAAAGATTCTGTTCCTTTTTGAGTGCCCTCAGATACCAAACATGACTTCCTGCAGCAATCACAAATGTCTTAGCCATCCATGTGCTGCTCAGCGACTTCAGCAATCAGCTTATTGCAAACAAATAAATATTTTGTAGTGATGATGACAAACAGGACATGTGCCATCTGCCTACGCAGTTTACTGCATGTGATAAATCTACTGAATGCATCAAGCTAATCTTAAAACTGAAAAGGAATCTTTTGAATTGGATTAAAAAGTTGTTCTGTAACATAAGACTCATTTTTGTGAGTTCAAAGATTTCCCTGTGCTTCAGATGATCGGGGACTAGAGCATCTTCCTTATGAGAAAAAGCTGTGGGAACTGGGGCTGTTTAGTCTAGAGAAGAGGAGAGTGAGGAGGAGTTCTCATTAATATTTACAANTGGGGCGTTAGACTAGATGTTCTCTAAAAGTCCCTTCTCCAACCCTACCATTCTGTGATTCTGGAGTAGCAAGCTCAGCTAGAAGCCTACTTCACAATCACAAAAGCATGAGGGTATTTGTTCTTTTTGTAGATTCTCAATGAACCTTCCAAACTTGCATCATTTGGATTTAGGAGTTCAAGGTCCATAAGGTACACTATCATTTTCTTTAGAAATTAGTTTTAGCAAAGATATCAAGAGATGTTTTGGCACCCAAAGTATACCTTGTCTTCCCCTCTTTCTTCCTTCAGGTTTCTTTGAAAGACTCAATGCCAAAAAACTCCATCCCTTCGTCTTGGTTGGCAGCAGTGCCAGCAAGAGATAGGGCTCAGGCATCTTACTACCAAAGGCTGGAGAGGACGATTGAGACTGGGGTAAAGATGTGCAACTCCAAAGCTGAAATCTCCCTCCACTCCTTCCGACATAACACTTATTTCACCAATGTGGAAGTATCCTCTTCTCACCTGTTCAAAAAGATGTTTGTAACAACACCTATGCACTACAGGTAGAATTTCCCAAAGTGCCCAAAGGCCAAGTTTCTTTTACCTTCTACCTTAGGGACCTAAAGATACAGACATTCTCTGAGAAGGCTTATCCAAAGCATCTGAACAGATTAGTGCTTAACAAACATGGAAATAACCAACGCTAAAAACTTCTCCAAAGGACACAAAGCTCGCTTGCCACAACCAACATGAGACATCAAATGCAAGTGACTGAATACAACACATAAACACATAACCAGCTGGGAACGCATCCCAGAGGTTTCATTTAAATATCAGTGCAGAGCTAGAGAAAAATAATTGTTCATGTAAAGCATTACTGTAAATGACAGCTAATGAAACAGAAGGCTCAATTATTGTTGCTGCTTCAGAGGGCAGGTAGTCAAACACAATCACAGAGTAAAAGACAAGTCGTCGTGCAGAATTTCACATCAAAAATGCCACTTCACTTAAATGGCACAATGAATTCTAATTAATAGGAAGGATTAGAGTGGAACATAAGGCAGCAGACATCACTAAAGAATAAATATATTCTCCCATGAAGGAAAATTTACTCTGATCATGCTGTCAAGCTGACAGGAGCATCTTCCAGGAGCAACTACATTCAAGTTATCAGCCGTGCTGTAATTGCCGTTCTCAATACTGACACCTCCCTTGATTCAAGAACAATTGAGTCTTAAACACTAGTCATGGAGACAGGAATAAGGTTGTAAAGCCACCTAAAAACTGTAATTATAAAAACCTGTTGATACTTCAGGAATGAAAGCAGGGGATCATCACCAGACTGGATTGATAGTTGAGTCATTTGCTTACTTACAGGATCTAACATCAGCTGACATGGACCCACACTCAAGTCACAGCTTCAGTCTGTCCAAGTCACACTCACATACAACACTTCATAACAGCCAGGATCCCCTGGTTGCCCCAGGCTGCTGCGATGACTCCCAGGTGGCACTTCAAACAGCAATGGTTTGGTCAGAGTTTTCCCAGCTGTTTGTCTTGTCTCTCTCCCTAGGCCGCCCCAGAGGAAAGGACTAAACTTTATACCCAGATAATTAGTTACCAGCAATGAGTGTCTGCTCTGCAGTGAAGTGAGCTTCAAACTGTGGTCACAAAGGAGCTGCTACACCTCCCATTCAACCAAGTCTGTGATAATCCTCATTCAAGTGTGCCAGGCTCCAGCACCACCACACATCAGGATGCTGTGGCTTTGCACTGTGAGGCAGTTTCCATCTAATCATTTGTGTCTACATTTCATAAGGAGATGAGGTAAACAATGACCCTAACATCCACATCTCTCACGACAAAAAAAATTCACAGTGTGGAAAAATCAATGCTTTTGCAAAAGAAACATGCAACCAACTGTCATTAACTACTACCAGCTCATATCTACCCTGAATTGTGAAAGTCGGAATTCATTCCAGTGAAGCAAGATGCTCGTTATCAGTTGATCTAGAAATGCTGCATAATTCATGAAAAGCAGACAATCAGCTAAAAGCAAAGGTTAGCAGCAGTCATTAGGTCATAGGTATTCCCTGCTGGAATTGTGGTTTAAGTGTTAAGGTTACCAGAAAGAAGTTAACTCTTATATGTAAAAGAACTTTCGGAAGTAGCACAGAGTGTTCTGTTCTGGACTTTCTAAAGATGCTCATTGATTTTTTGTTAACAGCAGAGTTAGCCAGCAGCTGAGGCTCTGGAAAATCCTACTGCTTTTGTTATTTGAGAAGCGATGAAATGAAATTCTGCAAATTAATGCTGAAAAACTATTTACATTTCTAGGAGCAACAGTACCACCATGGTCCCTTGTGTTTCATTATAGTTACATACACATTGAACACTTCATTTACACCACATATACAATACGTGGATTGTATATAAAATACAGATCACTCTCCCCATGACTCAGATTGAAATCAGCTCTGATTATCAAATTCTATTTTAATAAATTCAGATTTTAGTAGGGGAAAAAAAACCCCCACAGCTTTCCCAGAGATTTCTTAGATTTCCTCATACAGCAGTTTTAAGAAGAATAACACACTCCGCAAACCAAATTGTGTTTTGAGTTACCAGGGTTGCCTAAGAGCAAGATCTGTAATTTTGAATTATGATAATGTTCAAGGCAGAACATAGATTGTCTTTAAATCAAAGGCTGGCAGTTGGGAGAAAAGACCGACTCTCTCCTGTAGGCTAATCAAATGTGGTACAGTGACAGCAAATAAGGGCAAACAAGTCTGAATATCCTAAAGATCCTATTTTCAGACTACATTTCAAGGGAAACAGTGATAACAGTATCCATGTCCAGTTAACGATAACAGCTTTGGGAGTGGTGGAGTAATATGTACTAAATTGGTTTAGTATTCACATCATGCACAGCAGTGTAAAAACCACCCTCTCCTGAAAAACATCAGTTTTAATGGGAGAGGAAAGCAATGCTTCGCATTTCACAGCATCACAGAATGCTTGGGGTTGGAAGGGACTTCTAGAGATCATCCAGTGCTGCTAAAGCGGGTTTCCCTCCATCAGGTCACACAGGAAGGCATCCAGACAGGTTTGGAAACCTCCAGAGAAGGAGCCTCTATACCCCCCTGGGCAGCCTGTGCCAGGGCTCCCACACCTCAACAGCAGTTTTTCCTTAAGTGGAACGTTCTGTGTTCCAGTTTATGTCCATTACCCCTAGTCCTGTCACTGGCCACTACAGAAGAATGTGTCACTCCATCCTCTTGACATACATTTTTTTGATGGTTTGACACTGTTTGGATGCTAAAACACTGATGTGCTATCAATACACATTTTTAGCTACCGATAGAAGGCACGGCACTACAAGAGCTGCTGTGGAAAATCACCACCACCTCAGATCCAATACAACCTTTTAAATACTTGTAAATATTAATGAAGTCTCACCTCAGTCTCCTCTTCTCCAGGTTGAACAGCCCCAGAACCTGCAGCCTTTCCTCATAAGATGCTCCAGTCCCCTCATCATCTTGGTTGGAGCATAGCTGACAGCAGCATCTATACATTTCAGAGTCCTGTTTCTCCAAGCATTCTTTGCTCTTCCTGGAGTGTTACAAATGCAACTGTACCCACATGGTATTTGATGACTTGTAACCAACTGAGGACCACTTCCTTGCGGAACTCTGTGACTTCAGTAAGGTTTCATGTGCACATCCACCACAAGTGCAGACCCACACCCTGAGTGAAAATCTTTTAGGTTTAACTAAGCATATCTGCCTGGTATGTGATGTACAGGGATCATTAAACAAAGGAACCTCAAAGTTAGGATTCTAAGCAGAGCATTATTTTACTCTAAGCAGTTTCAGAGGAAGTTCACATAGTTATGATTTTCTACTTCAAGTCTATTTCCAATTGGTTTATAAACCTGCTCTACTTGAACTAACAATATAAAATCATCCCTGGAAATTTTCTGTATGTACTTGGGTGTGTGGTGGGTCTGCAGCAAGAAGCTGACATGTTTCAAACTAAATCACACTGGCATTCATCAAGGACAAAATAAAAGAGGGGAAAAGGATAAAGCATGAGGAAACATACAGTAGTACAAATTCTGGGGAGTAGATCCACTACACAGCAGTTCAAGAATACAAGACCTAGAAATGGAAGGAAAAGAAGATTGGGAAAAATGAGTCCATGAAAAGCAATTGGTGTGCCACGTGGGGGAGCTGCGTGGACTTCAGCTACACACCTACATGGGCAAGCAACTGGTAACGTTCGATTTTGGAAAACCTTTACTCCTAATGTGCATTCATTGTCAATTCTAAGAGAAAGGATCTGCAGCCTGAATCCTAAGAATGTTCCTGCCCTCACCTTCGATGGGTATAAACTGGCTGCAAATCTACCGAACACAGAGGAGGTACTCTCAGAGTTGAAACTGATGAATTGGTACTGGCTGAGCATCTTGTCTACCCTCTCCGCTTTCCCAATTACACATCGGTTGACAAGTCTCTTCTCTGAGCTCTCCATCACTCTGAGAAGGGGAGGGGGAGAGTATGGAGTTGGAAAGGGCACTAAATCAACATGAATACGACGTATCATGCAGCCGCAGCAAGAGACTAAACACCATGCACAGCCATTTAATGGAGAGAGATGATGTTTGCAGTCTTCCTGAGGGAATTTTTCAGGGGGCTGATTGCAGCTGCTATGACAACAAGGGCGAGGATGTGATGTCACACGATGACCTGAGTGACTGCTATCACATTGTTCCCAGCGCACAGCTCGACTCACCAGCTGGGGATCCAGTAGAGACCTCATTAAGTGCATCTGTTCAGTAATTACTACAACTTTCCCCACCCCACGCTTCCAACTTCGCACACAGCCGTAGCACAGGGCTATTGATGTAGTCATGAGGGTTAAGTTCCCAGGCCTGAAAATTTCAAGCCTGTAGCTATTAGAAATGTGGGATGGAGTTTCAGCAGGATCATCAGATACGTGCTGTCACCAGGGAGGGAGAAGTGGGGAGCAAAATTGTATCAGCATGATCTTGATGAAGTCTTGGAAGCGAGCCGTGGCAAACGAGTCACGGAGAAGCTGTGCGATTTACCTGCCTTGTATGCTGGGCAGCTCCTCTTCTAACCTACAGCAGCATTTGCTTTAACTGGAAAAGACTTTCCAGGACACATCCTTGAATTTGCAGTTCTCACAACTGCAATGGTGGTGATGCAGATTTCCTGCCTCTTGACTTGATTTGTGCCAGTACACAAGCACAGGATCCATCCAGGAACCTTTTGCTTTCTTACTCACGCAGAGATACAGAACTTGGAAAAATGAGCTTGCATTTACACTACATCAGGAAAACAGACCAATTAGTACAGCACAAGAGTTTAAAATAGAAATTCTGCAGCAGAAATGCAAATCCCCAAAGGCAATTAAGTTTGAAAGCTCGTAGACTGTGATCCTCACAGCAGCAGTATGAGGAAGATGCAGATCTCTAGCTTTCGCCACAGGAGAGGCTGGGAGAGCCCTGCCGGCTGGGGCTGTGGGTGAGGGAAAGCTGCTCCCAGTCTGAGCCTGCTTGCTCAGGAACAGGCCTGGTTGCCTGCCTAAAACCAAGCTCAAAAGGCACAGAAGAGTTCATGCTCCTTTATTTCTTTTGAACTTTGGGCACCCTAGAAAATCTGAAATGTGTAGTTACTCTCACTGCAACTCAATCAGTTCAGAAGGCACTGTGAGCCAGAAAGAAAACAAAAGTAGGGGCAACAGTATTTCCCACCATGGTAAGATGACGCCTCTCCTGGTAGGGAGCAACAATCCTATTTTGTCTCTAGAAGAGGATTGACCATTCTTCCTTCCCGAACAGAAGATGAGCAGGGAGACACATAGCACAGTGGATCTGGGATCTGGCACAAAAGGAACAGGAGTCCCCATCTCCAGTCAAGTGTCTGAACTCTTTGCACCTTGTGTTGGTGGTTCCATTGTCCCACAAGCACAGTTTTCATAGTAATTCCCAGTAGTGAATCTTATTCCCAACACATTCAGAGGCTTAGACCATTTAGTGACATTAGTCCTGAAGCTAGATTCAGAGGTGACCAAGAACCAAGGCCTGGACATATGTAATCCACCAGCCTTTAAAAAAATAAATCATATTGAAGTAATTAAAGGAAAACTTCTTGACAGTGGTGGCAATGGTTTTATCCATTAAGATTTCTCCTCCTAGGGCTCCAGAGGTTATTTTCCCATGCATGGAACACAGCTGCAAAGAACGAAGATGCCTATTCACTCATATCAAAACATGCTGCAAAGGTTTTACTGTTTGGAGGTTCCCTGAGAAATAAAATCAAGAGGAGAAAGGAAAACAGCCCTGTTCATGTGACCCTTCTGCAGGGACCTGGAATCTGATCCTTTGTGAATTGCTGCTGATCCTGGTGTGCAACCTTGCCTGTTAACATCTCACTCCAACTCTGACAGAGAAGCCCAAATACTTGCTGTGTTTCTGAATGCTGAGATCCAGGCAGCAGAGCATAGCTGTGAGCAGCAGGTAGCAGGGGTCAGGCAGATCATCCACAGGGGCAAATGGGTCGGGCAGATCATCCACAGGGGCAAATGGGTCGGGCAGATCATCCACAGGAGCAAATGAGCAGAGCTCCATTGAAACACTGCCAGGCTTTTTGCCACATAGGAACTATTACCGCAGTCTTTTCAAAGATCACTTAGCTTACAGCAGCCCACCCCTGCAACATCAAAGGTGTCAGTGCAATATCAAGACCCTGTAGATGCCACAGAAATCACCATCTCTGTCCCTTTATAGAAGCAGCTACAGGTTAAGCAAGAACAACTGAATTCCTGTTTCCCATCACTGTGGCAGAGACCACCCCTCCACATACACAGGGCCAGCTGGGTATCTCACCCAAATGCATGCCAACTACACAGGTCCTATTCCAGTGTATTTTCAGGCAGAGCAGACAAGAGGCCAGACTGCTTTAAAGCTAAAACACAACATCAGAATGGAGGGAGCAGGAGAAAGGTCTCATAACTTTAGCTCTTTATTTCACAATCTATTTGCTGACAGCTTTCTTTAGGCGAATTTGATGGGAGCAGGATCATGTTGGAAGATGTTTTAATTCTTCATAGTTGAACACCATCAGACTTCCTCAAATTACGTGAAAAATCTCATCTCCTACTGCAAGCTTAGTTATTTTGGGTTATATTAATAAACTCAGATTTCCCAGTTCCTAGATTTCAGACGACAGTGTTCGCTGTTTACACAGAAATCATCTGTGCTATCAGCTCTTGTTGAGAAAATATCCTTTCAGCAAGGTCTATCAGGAGAGGAAGAAAGCAGGGCGGGGGGGGAAAGGACAAATTTTAGGGTTTTCATTGTTGCTTTTAAAATCTTTTGTATTACATCATAACGAAGAAAATGACACAGTTTGGGTAACAAAGACAAGGAGAGGGAGGCTGTAACACCCAGCAGCAATGGTGGCTGTGCATTCCCCCTTCATCTTTTTGCCACAAACACTGATTGTGTACAGGCAGAGATATTTCCCCCTTTCCCAAAAGTGGACAGACCCCAGAGCCAGACGTTTCTGCCAGACCTCCTTTGAAGGAAGGCTACGAGTGACGCACACGCAGAGTTAGCGAGAGATCTGTCAGCACCTTATAATTACAGTGTGCTTTCAGGCAGAATGGCATTTTTTGTTATAAGCAGCTAAGGGCAGAATTAAAGGAAAACTCCATGGAAATGCACTGTGCACGGGCCTACGGGTGTCTTCTACTAAAACCTGCCTCTTTTGTGGGTTGCAAAGGTGCCGTTGCCCTCAGATGAATGACAAACCCCGGTAAGGCTAAAAATCAATACACGAGAACAAAACTGTTAACTCAATTGACAAAATGTTCTCTGATCAAAATACAGTACAAAAAAAATAAAACTGCTCCTATTTCTCTGGTTTCTTTCTAGAATAATTTAAAAAAAAAACACCAAGACATCATTCCTGTCTGTTCCACTCCTAAAGGACAACCTTTCCAGACAGAGCAACAGAAAATCCACAGCAGCATTTGCTGTGAAAGTTAAGCATGTGACATACAGCTGAAGGTATTTTTTTCTTACCTTAATAAGGCTGAGTTCAATATTTAGTTTGTTTCCCATCTTCCCCACCCCAACACAGACCAACTCAGCACATGCACCTCCTCAAGCAACATTTTCTTTGACCAGAATACAGTATGAGTTTATGAAGAGAGAGATCAGCAAGAAGTGCTTTAGCTGTTTTACCTGTGATATTGAAAGGCACATTGGTTTCAAGTAGTGAACTGCAACATGAGAAACTCCAGCAACATTAAGAAAACCACATTTTAAAAGAATTCGTTCAAAATAGGGCCCCAAAACTGAGCAAAACTCAGATCTTCCATAGTAATTGGAGAGAGAGCTGTTTTACACATAAAATGGAAACAGAGTTCTCCTAAGGAAACTTTCCCTCAAGATTTAGAAACACTGCTGTGAGCTACAGTAATGTGTCAGTGCCACAACCCTCCACTCCAGTAACACCCGAGTTACAGCAGAGCTCCCCATCACTTCATTTCATTCTAATCTATAAAAATAAATTTATTGGATATGTTGGATGGGACAAAACAGTGTTGCCAGGTGCTCCTGGATATGAAAAGCAGAGAGTGGGAGCTTTAATGAAGTTAGCTCTTAGTCATAGGAAGGTGATAAATGCGGAAAGAAAATATCCTCTTGTTAATGTTTGTGTTTACCGTTTTCCCAGGTTTAAAGACAGTAGATGTTTCTCTGTCTTGCACCTTTAGTCAGTCAATTGCAGCAGCAAAGTGAGTAACACACTGGCATTCTGATTTAATAGCTTTCCACTTACACAGGAGTGATGAGAGAAGATGCAGGCGGAAAAAAAAAAAAAACAAAACCAATAGGCCTTAATTAAATTTCTTTTCCTTTAAACTCAGTTGCCATTCTGTTACATTTTACTTTAGTGGAGGATAATTTAGCCAAAGTTAAACAAAACTTCACAGGCTCTGAAATTTGCTGACAAAGACCAAGGCAAATAAAGTTCTTGAAGCTTTTATCTGAGATACATCTAACTTCCTAGAACAAGCTAAATTGCAAGCTACCTGTCTGGAATGATCTCACTGAATGGCTTATACTGTGGCTCCACTATAGAATCATAAAACAGTTTCAGCTGGAAGAGACC
>WBNH01009800.1:0-11418 GCA_013401255.1 Urocolius indicus
ACAAACTATTAGAAAGGAGAGGAGGGAGGAAATGTTATTTAAAAGGTTACCAGACCACATCATTTTCCAATGATATTATATACTCCCTGCAGTATCCAAAATATATATGGGCCTTAGGCCAAGAATGTACAAAAAAAAAAAAAAAAAAAAGGAAGAGAAGAAGAAGGGGAAAGGAAAAAAAAAATGAGAAAAAAAACCCACCCAGTGTAGACACAACATCTGGACAGAGGCTGAACAAAACCTCCATTTATCACACTTAATCCTGCAATGAAGCAGTCAACAGTTTACTTCTGTTTTGCTAATTTAGCTGCTTTCATGCTTCCGAGGTGGAAAAGCCAAAGTAAAAGCTTTGAATTAAGTGTCACTTTGTGAAGCTGCTTCTCCTTTTTTTTCCCCTAATAAAACTTCCTTCTCCATTCTTTGGGGTGGGTTTTTTTTTTTTTTTTTTTGGTAAATCCTGTTCTTTTATTAATTCCACCTTCCCTGCCCCTTCTCTTTTTGTTTTTTTTGGCTAGGATCAAGTAAAAAAGCCAGTGGCACAGCCTGTATGGCTGAACCCACTGAATCCTGCCTCCCTTTCCACCCAGCCCCACACAAACCCAACGAGGCCAGTCTCCACACAGCTGGGCCAGCACGGGAGGGATTGGCAGCTCTTTAGTTCCTCTGAAAATCCAGGGACTGGTTCAGCTGCCCAAACCCTGATGGATGTGCCCAGAGCCAGGCCCTTGGATTGGTAAAGTCTGAGCCATGAAGCTGGGCCCAGAGGTGTGTGAAAAGAAACCTGCTCTCAGCTAGAAACCTCCTCAGAGGCAGTTTTCAATGGAAAATTGGTTTTCTTCCCTGCCAATATGAGCAGCGAGGGCTTCTGTCTGTGCAATGGGTCTTTTCCTCCAGGAATAGTTCAACTTTTCATTGAAAAATCAAATCACACCTAGGCCATGGCTTCCAAAAAGGCAGGGGCCAGCCTGGGGAATCCAGAGACAGGGGTCCAAGCACATTCCCCTGCTCTCCTCCCGCTGCCACATTTTGGGGTAGCTCTGAGACTGAGTTGTCTTCTCCCGTTGTAATAAGCTCATGTTTTCAGTAGAGAAGCTCCCCCCTTCCCCTGCCATTTCCTAGCCTACTGCGGTGTAAATCTGAGCGTGTACATCTGTCTGCCTGCTATCTTCCATACCCACAGCTCCTGCAATTAATTCCTGAGGCACATTTCGCTGTCCTCAGAGAAGAGGCTCTTCCTTCCTACCAGCTATAAAGGACCCGACACTGTGTTTGGGGGTTGGTGATGATAACAACGACCGCAGCATTAACCACAGCACATCTCCATCCTCCCCTCACAGGAGTTACAGACTCTGGAGGATTCTTCTTCAGAGGCTGAATTTGTGAGGCCAAACACAGGCTCTGAAGGTGTGTTGCCCAAAGGATGAGTGGTTTGGGGCTCCCAGAGAGGGAGCATCCCAATGTTTAATTGAAGTTAAGGAGTAAAACCCAGTGTCTGTTGGAAATTCAGCAGTTTCCATCTTTGGGACAGCATTTCATGGGGTACAGCCGAGTCAGCACTGGGCATACTTTGCAGGAGAGAAGGGCAAACCATCCCTGCACATCCAGCTGGGCCAGGGTATCTGCATATATTTAGTGAACACAGTTATTTATCTGCTCTTGTAGCTTCTTCAGATTATTTTTGTTGTGTCAAGAGCAAGAGATACAACAAATATCCATCCTCAGAGGCCTAATTAATATTGTTAAGACTAAAATAGCTTGTATCTCAGGAACTGCAGGGTGTCCTGCTCCTTTCAATCTGAACAGTATCAGCAGCATGGGGAATTAGCCTTATTCTGGGGGCTGTCTAGTTCTTGGCTATTGTTATATGTATGGTATTGCCATCGTTTTCCTTGACTTGATGTGGTTTCATGCATGTGTCAAAGGCCAGCTTGTCTCTGTAGACACTACTTATTACTGTTTTATAAACTGGAAGAATAATGAACTAACTAACTGAGTGCTTTAAGATCTGCAAAGAAAAAGCCCTGTGCAGTGGGAAATGCACAAACATTAATAGCTTATCCAGAGCAGCCTGCTGGTCCTGAATGCTGGTATTCAGAAGTGACACATGCCACATACCTTGTCTAACAGGCACATCAATACAAGATTAGATAAGGAACAGCACATTCAGGCTGTCTAGAGCAAAAACATTTATAGATATATAAATAAATGTACCTAGCTTTGAAAAAAACAAGGGTGGGAAATTGCTGACGTGCATGATATTGTTAGGGCTTCCATCCCTGCTTCAGTGGACTGACATGAAACACACTTTGGCCTGAAACTAAGCAACAAGTCACTCACTCTTCCACATCTGCCTTACTAAGAACCACAGGCTCTCCTGTGCCCTTTTGGGGCAAACACCCAACATGCAGAGGCAGATATTGAAGTGCTTAAGACATAATCCTGTGAGGCCTGTAATATCAATACAATGAATCTTCCCTGTCTTTAGGAGGGCAAAGTCATACAACTGAGCCAAGCTGTTTGAAATGGGAGTTATAAGCAGTTAACAGACAGGCCTTTTGGTTTTGGAGCTGACAGTCTCTGCTTGCAGGGTGGCAAGCTGTGGGCTCCCTCCCATGTGTGCAGTTTAGTCCTCACTTCTTCCTGCTGGACCCAAACAAGAGGTGAATCAGCCTGTGCTGGTCAGTGGGCTTTGGCTTCCCTTGGTGCACGGTGCGATGGTGTCACCAATGTGTCACCTCCTGCATGCAGCCTCCCAGGCTCCTGCCTCCTTCACAGCATGGCTACGTCCATCTGCTCTGGGTGAAAAGGGTAAAAAAATGCTCAGAGGCCTTTAGGCTCCTGGGACAGCCCTTGTTCTTTCTGGACCTGGCTGTTAGCTGGAAGAACAGACACTTCCCATTTCGCTCCATCCTAGAAAACCTTTGCAAGGATTTGGGCTATTTCCCTGCAGAGATTTTTCCCCATTTCTTTCCAGAAGCTTGTCTTAGATGGAAACAGGAGAGCCATGCCACTGTGCAAAAGGAGTACCCTTATGTGCCCTGCCCAGTTCTGCCAAGATCAAGGATATTTTGATGTAACTTTGCTAACATACCTTAGCACCCTGCTGCAAGCTCAGCAACTGTCAGTTCAACACATCCCAGCCGGCTGCTGATGATAAATAACCACTTTTTCCTCCTCACCAAGACAATGACTGGCAGCTTGCACACTTTTGCCACCCAGGGCACGGCCAGACCAAGGACTCCCCCCATCCCAGCCCTGACTCTGAGAGGCCACGTCTGTGCCCGCGGTCCCCGAGGCCGCACGATCTCCCCGGCGTGACGTAACCGCCGCCGCATTCCCACGGCTCTCCAGTGCACAGACAGACTGTTTCAACCCTGGCGTGTCGCTCCGAGGTCATCTCTTCATGTTTACTGTAGGGGAAGGAGGCTGCTGCAAACATTCCTGCTTGGTGCCTCAGCTGGGCCGGAGCTCTCCCACCGTGCCCTGGGAAAGGCTGCCAGACGTGGCCCCAGCTCTGCCCGCCTCATGCAGGTGCAGCCAGTGGGGAAAAGGGCCCTGGCAGCCTTTCTGAGGCACATTTGTTACAATGAGGCTGGTGGGGTTCAGAATCAGGCCCCTCTGGGTGAAGGGTGTAACCATGTCCCCTTCCTATGATGGAGTGGGCTGCACGTCCCGACAGGCACAGCCATGCCAGGAGCTCGGCAACCATCCTTTTGCATCCTCACACTCTGGGTCTACTGCAACACCACTGCTAGGCAGAGGGTTTTGGACCCCAGCTCCCTCTCCAAATCAGTGGGCAAATCCTCTCCTGGGGGTTTTCTCCTCCCCTGTCACCTCCTGCCCCAAGCATGGTCAATAAATGACAGTCCAGCAAGTGCTGTGAGCTACAGCAGGGCAGCAAAGCTCCCCTAAAGCTTTCCAGGGAGGAACCCCCCACACATCTAGCAAGAGCCCTGTCCATCCCTGCTGTCCCCCTGCCACAGAGGAGCTGCTAAGGGAGGGCAGGAGCTGGAGAGAAGAGCAAACATCCCAGCTGTGCCAGGGAGGCTGCCTGCTTGTGCTCCAGCAGCCACACAAAGAGCCCACTCGGACCCACCTTCACTGGGCCCTGGCTCAGCAGGGTTTTGGCTGTGCTCCTTGTGAGCTTTGAGGAGTACATTTGGTCCTACCTGGGATGGGAGCTTAGTACCTGAGTACTCCAAGCTGGGAGTACTGCTCCTTGGGCTGGTGCAATAGGGGTGTTGAGTTGATGTTTGATAACAGCCTGACATGGAGAGTAAACAGCTCAGTTCCCAAATCCACCCGTTCCTCTCCATGCACAACAAGCACCTGCACTCTAGAAACAGGGGCTGTCAAATTACAGCAGAAACAGCCTCTGCTCAGCTACGAAGCACCTCTCTCCTGTGCTGGGAGGGGGATTGCTTCCCCTCCTGCTCAGCCAGGACTCCTGGAGGGAGCTCCCGAGCCGCCCCGGCTGCTGTCTGCGTGGCTCGGCTGGTATTTACAGAGGCAGCGCAGGGCTGCTGGGGCGAACACTGTGCAAACATGCTCGGGGAGGATCCCCCGCCCTGGAGAGCCCACGGGCTAATTGGAACAAAGGAAACCTTGGCCGAGGGGGAAAGGGGACAAAGAGACACTAAGTGCTTTTCGCAAGGCCACCTGTGGCAGGGACAGAGCTGGGGGGATACTCCAGGACCTAGTTGTGGGCACATCGTGGTGAGCTCAGGGACATCTCCCCCCAGGAACCCCAGCAACACGACACATTGAGGAGGCACAACAAGCAACTCAGCCCTTGGCTGAGTGAGGTCTGGTGAGATGCTCAGTGAGCAGAAGGCAGATGTAGGGCAGGCAATGGGGAGGAAGCACTTCTCCTGGTGCCTGGATTTCGTGTGCTGTGCCAGGCTGTCACAGACACACTGCTCCCTCCTTTCTGGCCTCCCTTATAAAACATCTCAGCTGGGGGAGATGTGGCTAAGCCAAGCCAACAGCCCCACGGCCTCATCCAGCAACGCTGTCCAAAGCGTCTGAGCAGGGCATTCCCCAGCACCTGCTCCTCTGCAGCCTCACACATCCCCACACGCGCCCAAGGACCCTCAGCTTCGCTGCTTCTTGCTACAGAAAGTAAGAAGAGAGCCTCTGGTTCAGCTACTTTTGTTGCACCAAACCTTTTGGCTTGAAGGGACAACTTGCAGCCAGAGCAACTGCTCCATCTGGGCATCCCTGGAGAAACTGCTCCATCACCCCGGCTGCAGAGCGGGGCCCAAAGCCTCGCGGCTTTCCCTCATGCCTGCTGATGCTTTAAAGCAGCCTCTTTAAGGTTGTTGTCTCATGCAGTTTTCTCCTTTCGTATTTAATATTAATAGTAATGACTGTGGCAGTAAGATAATCAGCTTCAGTCAGATTAGAAGGGGGTCGGCCCTTATCTGTGACTGCTGAAGACGCATGTCTTTCACCTGCTCCTTTAATATCCCCCATCTTTCATTCCTACCGCTGAGCCCCCTCCCACTGTCCTAGAACAAAAGGGGTATTATTGTCCCGGGGTCTTTTCAGGCTGGAGCCAGGAAGACCTCCTCCTCCTCCCCCAACCCTTCCCCCAAATGTGCAGCAGTTTGAAATGAGCCCTTTTTATTTTTTCCCTTCCCCGGCAGGAGATTAGCTCCGTTTGACAAGGCGGTGAACTTTAGGCAGGGTGAAATAGGGTCTCCTTGGGGAGCGAAGGCAGTTCAGGCCTGACTAATGCTGACAAAGAGAGGCACCAAAAAAAAAAAAAAACAACCCTGCCACCTCCAAAATCCCTGCAAAAAATTCAAATAAGAAAAAACAACTGAGCTGGAGAGGAGGCAGAGACAGAGAGAGGCTGTGGGGAAGGAGGGAGAGGAGAGGCCGCAGGGAGGAAGGAGGGCCGGGAGGCCAGAGGGCACGTTCCCGAGCGGGGCTGGGCTGCAGCTCCAGAGTTTGCTCCAGGGTCTGGCCAGAGAGCAGGGAATTGCCTCTGTGCTGCCCCTGACATGGTTCCTGCACAAGGATCCTGCTGCTCTGGGTTCACTTGCTCCTCAAATCCTCTTTCTTTGTGTTTTTCAAAGTTGTTTTAACGCCCTTTACAAATGGCCACTGTGGAAGCGGCACCTGAGACTCTGCAGCTGGCTTTGAGAACCCAAAGGGATGTGACAAGCTGCTTGTGGCCAAGGCAGATGGCTTTGTATCCAGTGACAGGACAAGGGGTGAGGGGAAGAAGCTGGGACACAAAAAGTTCCACTGAAACATAAGGAAAACCCCTATTTTACTGTGAGACTGAAGAAGCCCTGGCCCAGGCTGCCTAAGGAGGGTGAGGAGGCTCCTTCTCAGGAGGTTTCCAAACCCACCTGGACACGTTCCTGTGTGACTTGATCTAGGTGGGATCTGCTTTGGCAGAGGAGTTGGACTGGATGAGCTCCAAAGGTCCTTTTCAACTACCATTCAATGAACATAACATAAAAAACCCCACTCCACCTCAAAACCCCACAAAGTGAAAATCAGGACTTGGATGGAAGGAAACCAAACTGATTTCATTTCAAAATGCAGTTTTGTGTGTCAGAGGCCTGAGTTTGTGCAGAGACTTGTGATGGTGACGTGCCCAGAGCGGAGAGGGTGTGGATGGAGCTGGGGAGTGACGTAGGTAAGGGATTAAAGCAGAGAGATTGGCAGAGGAAAAAGCACATCATTTTGTACTGTAGTATCTAGTCCAGAGGTGTTTTCCCTCACTAAAATAAAAGGCTTTAAAGTGGTGCAGAAAAGGCTCACAATAACTGAAAAAAGGGAATGTAACCTACAGACTTTGGAAGGTGGTAGGGGCGCAGAGCAGAGAAAGGGGAAGTTTTTTCTGTGGCCTTGCACTAGCCAAGAAGTGGTGGCCTGTGCATGTGGTACCTCACATGGTGCTTCACGTCATATGGATCCAGAATCTACTTGGAAACATCCTGGAGTGTTTTCCTGGGTCAGAGAACCAGCACCACATTCACCTGCAGATGAGGAACTTTGCTATTTAAATCAGGCTTTTAATTGCAGATGTTTGCAGATGAGAAGTTCTGTGTCATGTCTTCCCCACTCTGCATATAGTTACACACAAACAGCACACAGTTACCTCCAGGTACCCTCAGGTGCATGGTTACATCTGCCCCAACCAGCAGAAGCAGGCACATGACACAAGGTCTTGCCACTCTGAAGTTTCACATCACGGAAGCAAAGAGAAGGAAGAGGCAGCCCAGACAAGCCTGTGCACAGGAGAGCTCTGACCCAGCAGCAGAGACCAGGACAGACCTCAGGTTCTGGGTTAACTCAAAGTACCTTTTGAGCTCCACAGAAAAAAAAAGACTCTCATGCCAACCTGAGTTGTCACCCAGGGTGTGAGTGATCTGAGCTCAGAGTTTGGATCCAGCACCTAGACCGGATCCAAGGCTGCTGTCATCAGTTCTTGCCCATGTCCTGGCCCATTTGTGCACAAAGGTGCTTTCCTTAGACAGCAGCTGCCCTCCTCCCAACCTGGTGCTGTCTCCCTTCGCTTTCAGCCACCCTGGGACCTGAAGCATCCCGTTGCTGCGGGGAGAGGTGATGGCCTCCAGCAGTACATCCCTGCAGGCATCACCCCCTCCTGCCCTTCCCTGTGATCCAGGTGCCCCAGCCCCTGTCCTGCAGCTCATGCTGCATTGTGCAGGACATTTCCTGCCAGTGGCTCGGCAAACCCCTGAAATCTCCCCGTCCTGCCAGGAGATTCCTCCCTAATGCTCATTAAGCCGCTTGCAAATCCCTGGCTGAACATGGCTGCACAAGTTTAATAAAGCAAAAGACAGATGCCATCAATCATGTGGGCCTGCCACACATCTGGGGGAAATCCAGGGCCATTACTCTCCTTTCTTCTCCCTACCTTCATGTCCCAGCAGTCAATATCCCAGGAGTTAGGCAGGACAGGCTGCTGCCCTCCTGGGCCTACTGCACCCTCCCTGCTGCTGCACCTTCCAGCCCTCTCCCTGCCTCTGCTCCCCGTTGCCTGAGGCTCAATGCTCCCACCAGTGCTAAAGGGGCTTTGCACATTTCATGAGCTCTTTTCCTCTGGGCAGTGAGATTTCCCATCCTGCAGTCAAGTTTTGATTTGCTCTTCAGAATGACCAGGGAAGTTCTCACAAAGGGCCAAGCACAGAGGAAGGGCCTCACCACTCACCACTCCATTCTGGTCATGCAAAGCAAAGCAGGGGCCAGGAGGAGAAGTAGAGTGGGGAAAAGGCCGAGGAGGCAGGAGAGAGGAGGCTGAAGCTTCACCCTTGCACCTTGGCATTGCACTCTCACTTTTGGCAGTGCCTCCTGCTTGGAAGCAGCAGGAGCAGGAGCAATGTTCCCTTCAGCAGGGCTTAACACTTAGGTTTTTGGTTTGAATTCAGACAATGTCACCTAAACTGCCCATCTGGAATAAATCCACACCTTTCCTCAGCTGCTTCCATCAGGTGGGAGACAACATTTATTGAGCAGATGTTCACTTTTGGAGGCGTCAGGCTGGTGTGTCTGAGCACTTTGGTTAGGAAACATGGCTTTCTTTTAGCTAAGCAATCCCCTGCTCTGCCTCATACACAGATTCTCTCTTATCTCCTTGTTTTACAAGTTCCTGTCTTTCTAAAATCTCCATTTAAAACCACACCATGCAGCCACCCAACTCACTCCAGTGCAACACATCACGTTGGTCCTCTGACAGACTCTGGTTTCTCTTTGCATTTGCAGCCCTGGTAGTAAAGTGAGAGGCAGGTGATAACACGTAGTCTATGAGTGCATTGATTGATTGATTGATTGATCACACAGACTCTCAAGGGCTGTAAGCTCCAAAGCTCATCCAGTGCAACCCCCCTGCCAGAGCAGCAGCACCTAGAGTAGGTCACACAGGAAAATCTGCCCCACTTTCTTTTTGGACAGATTTACCTTGTCATCAGAGGGTGACAAAGGGTGTCACAGACACTGCACACATGCCTGGATGTGTGTGCACATGCCTGGATGTGGTTTTCCTATCAGTGAAGAGCCAGTGCTCACTTGATTTTGGATAGCTACTCTGAGCTGTGTTTGCTTCCCTAGATTTCCAGGTTGAGCTGGTGTCACCAGGAGGATATGGCCAGTGTCCTCAAAGTCTCAAAGGTCCTCGAGGTCCTCAAGGTCTTTCCTGTTCCCAAGTGTGTGTGAGAGCACAGCTTGGGCAGGGAAGAGCTGCCTGGGATGAAGGACAGAGACATGTAAAGATCCAGCTTAAAACTAGGCCAAACCACATAGTCAGACACAACTTCCAGAGAACCTCCAGGCCACATCAAGGATTAGCAATTAGCACTCTAGGACAAGTGGCATGTCCTGCTTCTGCCTCAAACCTGCTTGAAAGAGAAGCTTATACCAGGGCTGCCACGGGAAATTCCTGTCTGTTTGCTTGGTGTTGAGACCACAAGAAGCCAGGAAAATAGCCCAGCAGGAGCCACTGCTTAACTAAAGCTATCTGTTAAATAAAATGGTCTTTAAAGGTTTAGGGAAGGCTTTTCCCTTCCCCCTGCTCCAAGTCTCCAGGGCTCTTGCTGTCAGCAGTCCCTTGGGTGCACGTCCTTGACTGGCAGCTCCGAGTGACAGACGAATGGCTCTGGCAGGCAGGACTGCACGTTGGCTCTTGCACAAAGTCCTGCCAACCACCAAACAACCTGCTCCTTTCTGTTTTGCAGAAGCCTCTGCATGTGTTTATTAAAGAGAGGAGGGGAAAAAAAAGCCAGAACCCAGCACAGCAGAGAGATGTAAGGATCTGATGATCTGATGTCTTTATGCGTGCCCGTGCTTATGAACAGGGATGTGTTACTGACTGACACAGTGTCATAGGACTGCAATAATTTGTAGGTTTTACTTGGGCTTTTTTGTCTTCATGAGCCACAGAGGGATCTAAACAAGTTAGAGCTGAAACAATAGTGCATCCAGCTGGGATATCAGGGCTCTGGAGTCCCTTTGCCAGTTAGTGGAGGGCGAATTTGTATGTGGTTACAGGACATGAAAAACTCTTCCCTCAGCCCTTTGAGTTGGGTGAGATCTGGGACAAGCCACAAAATCCCAGAATGGTGGTGGTTAGAAGGGACCCCAAGAGATCATCTAGTCCAATCCTCTGCTAAAGCAGCTTCCCCTGGCTCAGGGGGCACAGGAACGTCCCCAGGTGGGGTTGGAAACCTCCTGAGAAGGAGCCTCCACAACCTCCCTGGGCAGCCCCTTCCAATGCCTGACAGCCAAGAAATTCCTCCTCACATCCAGCCTCAACCTCCCCTGCTGCAACATCCCCCAGTGATGAATTAGAAGGTGCTACCTAAAGCTATTGAGATGAGCAAAGATTGGCTTCAGGATATCCTTCAGCTCAGCACAGGGACTCAAGATATTGAGCTATGCTCATGGCTTGTCTCCACCTGTCCTCCTCATGGTGACCCTTCCTCCCTGCAAGCCTCTCCCTCTCCCCTGTGCCTCAGACTACACCATCAAACCAAGTCCAAGAGGGTGAAGAAACAACCCAGGGGACCCATTTCATCCAGAGCTCTGCTCTGTGCCGGCGTGGGGAGGGCAGTGTCTGGGCCAGAGCTGTGGGAAGGGCTGGGCTCATGCAAGCAGGAGCCGCAGAGCCCGGCCGGGCTGGGCGCGGGACACCCGCCAAGGCTCACATCTGGCATCCATTAGCCACGGTGGCTTAGAGGGGCTTCTCTCACTGCCACTCACCTATCCGCCCGTGTGGCAGAGGGGATGGCAGGAAGGTTTTCACAGCTGGAATAAATTGCAGGGAGGAGGAGGAGGAGGGGTTTGGGAGAGACAAAAAACAACATTGAACTCGAGATGGAAGAAAGACAGTATTAGGGGAGGTAATGGAGAAAATATGTGTGTGTGTGTGAGAGAGAGAGAGAGAGAGAGAGAGGGTATTTTATTTACAGGCTGTTTGTTTGGTGTTGCCCACACACGGTGAAAGCTGGGCAGTGGCTGGACTCCAAGATCCCAGCAGGCGTTTTGGTTTGGAGAGGTAAGGAGAAGTAGAAAGAAAGGAAAGAAAGAGAGAAATAAAGGAGAAAGAGGTGGAAATGAGTTAAGGAAGCGATGGGGTGGCACTTGTGTGGGCAGTGGAGGCACTTAGTTGGGGTGATGGAAGATCTGTGGCACTGCCTTTGCTTGTGGTGGAGATGACTGGACAGGGAGATCTCTGGACATTTGCTTGTCCCCTCCAGCACACTGTTGCAGTACGTAAGGCCTTCTTCAAGAGATTTCAGTGCCAAAAAGCACTTTGCATCCTTCCAGAGCTGAGCCAGCCATGGCTCCCAGACACAGAGATCACACACACTGCTGCCTGGCCCAGGAGCAGCGGCCTGGGGAGTTGAGCCCTGAGCCCAGTGCTGTGCTTAAACCCATGGT
>WBNH01009800.1:11877-24129 GCA_013401255.1 Urocolius indicus
GAGATCTGGGACAAGCCACAAAATCCCAGAATGGTGGTGGTTAGAAGGGATCTCAAGAGATCATCTAGTCCAATCCTCTGCTAAAGCAGCTTCCCCTGGCTCAGGGGGCACAGGAACGTGTCCAGGTGGGGTTGGAAACCTCCTGAGAAGGAGCCTCCACAACCTCCCTGGGCAGCCTGGGCCAGGGCTCCCTCACCTCAGCACCAAGGAAAGTTTTCCTTGTGTTCAAATGGAACTTCTTGTGTTCCAGCTTCTTCCCATTCCCCCTTGTCCTGTCACTGGAGACAACAGGAAAAAGTGCTGCCTCATCCTCCTAACTTTTAACTATTTGTAAGTGTTGCTGAGGTTCCCCCTCAGCTGTCTCTTCTCCAGGCTGAACAGCCACCCCGACTTCTGTTGTGCTATTTTCTCAGCAGTCAGTGCAGGATGGTACCTGCTTCCCAACAAGTTGATCATAGAATCATAGAATCCTTTCAACTGGAAGAGACCTTTCAGCTCATGGAGTGCAGCCTCTGTCCCAGCCCCATCACCCACCAGCCCATTGCCCTCAGTGCAACACCCACCCAGCTCTGAAACCCCTCCAGGGACGGTGACTCCAGCCCCTCCCTGGGCAGCCCCTTCCAATGCCTGACAGCCAAGAAATTCCTCCTCACATCCAGCCTCAACCTCCCCTGCTGCAACATCCCCCAGTGATGAATTAGAAGGTGCTACCTAAAGCTATTGAGATGAGCAAAGATTGGCTTCAGGATATCCTTCAGCTCAGCACAGGGACTCAAGATATTGAGCTATGCTCATGGCTTGTCTCCACCTGTCCTCCTCATGGTGACCCTTCCTCCCTGCAAGCCTCTCCCTCTCCCCTGTGCCTCAGACTACACCATCAAACCAAGTCCAAGAGGGTGAAGAAACAACCCAGGGGACCCATTTCATCCAGAGCTCTGCTCTGTGCCGGCGTGGGGAGGGCAGTGTCTGGGCCAGAGCTGTGGGAAGGGCTGGGCTCATGCAAGCAGGAGCCGCAGAGCCCGGCCGGGCTGGGCGCGGGACACCCGCCAAGGCTCACATCTGGCATCCATTAGCCACGGTGGCTTAGAGGGGCTTCTCTCACTGCCACTCACCTATCCGCCCGTGTGGCAGAGGGGATGGCAGGAAGGTTTTCACAGCTGGAATAAATTGCAGGGAGGAGGAGGAGGAGGGGTTTGGGAGAGACAAAAAACAACATTGAACTCGAGATGGAAGAAAGACAGTATTAGGGGAGGTAATGGAGAAAATATGTGTGTGTGTGTGAGAGAGAGAGAGAGAGAGAGAGAGGGTATTTTATTTACAGGCTGTTTGTTTGGTGTTGCCCACACACGGTGAAAGCTGGGCAGTGGCTGGACTCCAAGATCCCAGCAGGCGTTTTGGTTTGGAGAGGTAAGGAGAAGTAGAAAGAAAGGAAAGAAAGAGAGAAATAAAGGAGAAAGAGGTGGAAATGAGTTAAGGAAGCGATGGGGTGGCACTTGTGTGGGCAGTGGAGGCACTTAGTTGGGGTGATGGAAGATCTGTGGCACTGCCTTTGCTTGTGGTGGAGATGACTGGACAGGGAGATCTCTGGACATTTGCTTGTCCCCTCCAGCACACTGTTGCAGTACGTAAGGCCTTCTTCAAGAGATTTCAGTGCCAAAAAGCACTTTGCATCCTTCCAGAGCTGAGCCAGCCATGGCTCCCAGACACAGAGATCACACACACTGCTGCCTGGCCCAGGAGCAGCGGCCTGGGGAGTTGAGCCCTGAGCCCAGTGCTGTGCTTAAACCCATGGTTTCCTGCAGCACCATGTGTGCTGCTTCACTCATGCCAAACTGGTATCCCAGCTCTCAGAACCTGGGTTAGGGGCAGCCAGTGCTAAATAAACTGGTATCCCAGCTCTCAGAACCTGGGTTAGGGGCAGCCAGTGCTAAATAAGCACCATCAAGAAAGCCAGGTGCAAGCTTTGCCCTCCTTCCTCCATTCCCAGGACATCTCCTGGATCCAACCATAGCTTCTTCCAACACAGTGAAAGTTGCTCCTTCCTAAGCCCTCTCTATCTGCTCCCCTTTGACAGAAGCCCAAGCTTTCAGTTGCTGGTCATTAGTCAGCCTTATCCAGCTGTCCCCTCTGAACCCATCCCACTGCAGACACAAAGAGCTGCCCCTGGACTGCATCTCCCACCAGGAGCCTCGTGGAGGGCAGAGGAGGAGAAGTGACACGTCATTGCTACCCAAGCAGCCTCAGCAGCCTTCACTGACCACTCAGCACATCCCTGGGGAGGGATAAGACAACTCACAACTCCCCAGCCAAAGGTTTTATTCTTGCCCTTCTCCCCCTGCCCCATCTCATGAAACACTGGAATTAATACAATAACACACCTTAATAATGTTATCCCTTGTCGAGTCCATAAAAGTCCCCTCTTGCATTACAGCATTTGAGAGACTATTAAGTTTTAAGGCCACGAGATCTCCGTGAAGGAAAGGAGCCATTGCCCTTTTTCACTCTCTTCCAAGGGCTCTGGGGTTTATGGGGCCGGCAGTAACTGGGGTTGATGAGGCTTCTGCACAGCAGCACGTGGGTCACCAGGCTCAGTGGGGAGGGCTGAGCCCAAGGCACCAGTGATGGGAGTCCTGGCATGTCCCCAGGGATGGGGTTTGGAGTGGCTGATGTGGGGTTTTTTTTGCACTTGCTTTGACATACAAGAGTGAGGGTGTGAGCTTGAGATCCTCTTGTGCATTTGTGTCCCTCTGCACCTCTGAACATGCAGATATCCCAGCAGAGCACAGAGTAACTGGGTAAATGAAGCACCCTTTGCTCCACAGCAGACTTGTTTGTCATTGATTCTGTATCTCTCTAGCAGGAGTGGGAGATATTTTCACTTCTATCCCATAGGAAAATAGTCCAGTTGTCCTGTTTGCCTGTGCTGGTTCTGACCCTGTCTGGGATCAGAAGTAATGCCCCAACAGTCCTGCAGGGGCTGGGCAAAGTGACCTTGTCCCTGGGAAGGCCTGGTGCACATGTAAAGATTGTAGAGTCAGGCAGAGCTGGGAAACTGCTTGGGGATTTTCCCAAAACTCATTCCAGAAGTGATCTGTTCATTCATCTCCTCAAATCCAAAGCTTTAAGGATTCTGGACATGGTTGGAGAGAGACCTGGCAGTGCTGGTTGATAGCAAATTAAACTATGAGCAGCAACGTGGCCTCATGGGCAAGGCCAATGGCAGCCTGGGGGCAGCAAGAGAGTGTGGGCAGCAGGGCCAGGGAGCTTCTGCTGCCCCTCTGCTCTGCCAGAGCTGCTGAGCCCTCATCTGGAGTCCTGGGGCCAGTGCTGGGCTCCCCAGCTCCAGAGGGACAGGGAACTGCTGCAGAGAGGCCAGTGCAGGGCCAGCAAGATGCTGAGGGGACTGGAGCATCTTCCTGCTGAGGAAAGGCTGTGGGACCTGGGGCTGTTCAGTCTGGAGAAGGCTGAGGAGGGATCTCATCAACACAAGTACCAAAGGGTGAGTGTCAGGAGGATGGGGCAGCACTTGTTTCTGTAGTGGCCAGTGTCAGGACAAGGGCTGATGGGCATCAGCTGGGATACAAACAGTTCCACTGGCACAGGAGGAGAAAGTCCTTTGGTGCTGAGGTGAGGGAGCCCTGGCCCAGGCTGCCCAGGGAGGGTGTGGAGGCTTCTTCTCAGGAGGTTTCCAACCCCACCTGGACACGTTCCTGTGTGACCTGATCTAGGTTGGAGCTGCTTCTGCAGAGGGGTTTGGACTGGATGATCTCTAAAGGTCCCTTCCAACCCCCACCACTCTGTGATTCTGTGGGTCACTGCTGCTGGCTATAGGATTTGGGAGCTGTTTGGCTGGAATTGCTTACAGCTCAGCAATAAGGTGCAGAGCTCAGCCAGCTAGAGGGCTGGCTCCTGGGGCCACTTGTAAGCACATGCACGGCCTTCCTGACAAGTGGACACCTCTGTTTCTGCAGCCCAGAATTGCATTTGGCTTAGATTTAGCAAAGCACTTTGTCTCAAGTATTTTGGCTGAGCAGGGATGGACTTCACCCTCTCTCTGAGTGAAGCAGGTGCTTATGCACTTTGCTGAACTGGAGGCACAGAGAGCTCAGTGACTGCAGAGCAAAACGTGGAAGATTCAGCATTTTGCATCAAAATGGGTGCAGTGGCTGCAGCCAACACAGCCTGGGGCCCCTTTTCAGTTTAGAGCAAGGTGGGAAGAATGTAGTGGGGAGTGTGTGCGTGTGTGTGTGTGTGTGTGTGTGTGTGTGTGTATGTGTGTGTGTTGTTCGCTCTCCCTGCTCCCCCTGAGAGTGAGTAAAATGCAAAGTACAATGCAAAGGCCTGATCCTGCTCTTGCAGAGAGTAGTACAGAAGCTGTGGGTGACAGTGATGATGACATAAAGCTGGCTTCTGTTAACTGGGGTAGCACCAGTTCAGCAAGAGGCACTGGGACCATGTGTGCTAGGAGAGAAAAGGGTTTGCAGAGCTCGTGGTTGCTGACATGCTGGTGCTTGGGGGTTTTCCTGCACAACTTAATATGTGCTGTAAGAATCTCAGGGATTGTCCTCAAAGAGAAGGGAAGGTTTGCAGCCCAAACCTGACAGCAGAGTGGGAAGACAGCAGGACCTTCACTGAAAGGCAAAGCAGCTACAAAGCAAAGCAAGAGGCGCAGGCAGCAGCGACCATCCCTCAGCGAGTGGGAGTGAAAGGGAAACCAAAGGGAATGATGAAAGGAGAATGTAAAACTTTCTTCCTTTTCAGCAGGAGTATCACAACGATTTTAAACAGTTGGTTGGAGTCAAGGGAACTATTTACTCCAAACCAGAGTTGTCTGTGATTTACCCCCAAGTGAAGGAGCTCTGGTTCACAGGATTGAACCTGCTGCTTTCTGGGCTGCTCCCCCAGCCTGCACCGTGCAAGGACTTTCCCCATCAGCATCAGCACCTCAGAGTTTGTTTCTTGGCTTCTGTTTGCTGTGCTGCCAGAGGAAGGTGCTCATGAGAAACAGAGAGGTGTTTTCCCTAAAGCATCAATGGCACAAATCACAGTGTCACAGCAACACCTCCACTGAAAAACAAATAACACATCCTTGGGATTGCCAAGGAGAGCTGGGAAATGTGACCACTGCAGGCTCCAAAAACCAGAAGGCCAATTAAAACAAAAACCCTAACCCCTTTCACATTTATTATTATGTAAAATCTCCTGCTCTTTAGGGCAATCTCATGATTATGAAGGGGTCAGGGGAACTGATTTATGATTAGAGAGCTCTTGGCATCGGCAATATTGTATATGTTTTAATTTTGAACCTTAATAATCCATCCAATATGCAGCACTTGATCATGACACTCATTTCTCACATATCATTTTCCAAGACTCTACACATCCACCTTCACCTCCTCTGTAACGTGGAGCAGCCGCCGGCGCAGCACCCAGCAGCCACCCTGTTAGACCCCGTTCCCTGCGCCAAAGTCAAACGGGATCCCTTCCCAACCCATCCTCCCCAAAAAGCCCAGCAGGACTCAGTGCTGGTGCTGTGCAGCCCCTACTCATTTCCCCTTTCACAGCCCCAAAAGCTCTGCTTTCTGCAGCAGCCCGTGCTCTCACCACAGCTGTCTGTGCACAGACGAAGGGGAGACCAGGCATTTCTCTGCACTCATCCTTTCTGTGGTTGAATTCTTCCCCTCAAAGGGAAAAAGAAATCCTGACTTTGATATAATTTTTTTCCTACAGTCTTAGTGTTGTAAAGATCAGTTGCTTTTGCTCCTTGGTGTTGATCACAAGGTGCATGTGCCTTGCACAGAAGCGTCCAACGCCGCTGACTGCCGAGGCAGCAGCTTGGGCCACGGCACCCTGACGTGAATCATATTACAGCCTGTGCCTATTGGGGTGGAAGAAGGGAAGATCAGAGCTGAGGGATTAATACTGGGCTGAGGGAGACAACCCACTGCCCTGGAGACCTTGATGGCTGAGGACACACGAGGCTGACGGTGTGTGGCTGAACGGAGGCGGCTCAAGGTCTGTCCTGCTCTGATTTCACAGCATTCCCTTCCCTGAACAAACCCAAGCTGTGAGTTCTCAGCCCGGGCTCCCCTCCTCACCATCTCCCCTTCTCCCATTCGAGGTGTTTGTTTAATTGTTTTCCCTGCTCCTGGGTGGCAGTGCTTCCCTGCCATTAAACCCTGCCATCCGCCTCCTGACTGGGTAATTTAAAGCTAGAGTTAAATTATGACTTCTCTGAACCTGTTGTGGCACTGACGCATAACCCTAATTAAATGATCGCATCCATTCCAAAGCCAGTCTTTTCTCCCCTCCAACGTTAATTACAACATAAGAGGCTTTAATGGCTCGCCTCACCTCCAGCTCCTCGAAAGAAAGGTCATGCGATTAATTTTCGTCATTAATCTTTTCCCAATGTGGACATTGTGCTGTCACTGGAGCCTATTAAACCCCCTTTGTCCCCCCTCCCCTTCTTCTCCCTTCTCCCCCCACCCTTCATTCCTTTCCCCCCCTCCCTCCACCTCTAAGTGAATGAGAGAACAAAAATGTTCAAGCTCCACTTTGCTGCTTTCTTGGGATGGTGGCGGTGGAAGATGTGGTGGGAGATGTCCCACATCCCCGTATTGACTTGAGAGAGGGCTAAGAGGGGAGGAATACGGTGCTCTGCTGCACAGGGGACAATTTGGGGGTGATGGGGTTCCCCTTCGAATCACAGAATCACAGCTTGGTGGGGGTTGGAAGGGACCTTTAAGGACCATGTGGTCCAACCCCTCTGCAGAAGCAGCTCCCACCTAGATCAGGTCACACAGGAACGTGAGAGCTGCACAGGGCCCTGGGGTTGCCAATACGAGGGCACAGCCACTTCTTTAGTGGCACAGGCTGCTGAGGCTGTGGTGGGGGCAACTGCGGGCAGACAGACCTCTGGCTGTCAAAACACAGAGGGTTTGGGGACACGGGGCAGCAGGAGGGATGCAAAGAGGCTGCAGAGCCCGGCTGTGCCCGGCTGGGGTGGGCAAGGAGCTGGGAAGGAGGTGGGCAAGGAGCCTGGTGTCCGGCAGCTGCTGCTGCTGGGGCCTCTCTCAGGGCCCCTTGGTTGTTTTTTTTTTTTTTTTGCTTTCCAAAGGAAATGGGCGTTTTTCTAAACTCCACAAAATCAGCTTCAGTGACTTAATCCCCTGAACCTCAGATCAGGTCTTACTGCAACCTGCAGCAGGGAGGGCCGGCTCCTGGCAGCCGGGCGAGAGCGGGGAGCAGAGCGCACGTTCAGCTAATTTGTGGTATTGTTTCAGCTGAAACCAAGCTCTGAATAATTCCCTTTTATGCAGAGTGACGTCATGGGGGAACAAGTTGCTGCAGGGTGGGGGCTGGCAGCTCACCCTGCACCGTTTGAAATGGCTGCTTGAGGCGAAAGAAACCACCCCGGGATCAGTGGTGGAGCGAAGCCTGAACGGCGCCCGCGGCCCCGGACTCACTGCGTGCCCCAGTTTGGAGGGGCTGAGAGTGCTCCTGAAGGGTATGACCCACTTCCCAGCCCTCCCTCCAAGCTCGCTGACATCCTTTCTTCCCATTCCCAAGGGACAACGACTCATGGGGGAAAATCCTGGAGTATTTTAATAAAGAAGAGACAGATGGTCGTCACCTCGCTGGGTAAATATGTTAGTGGGAAGTGCTCCAATACCACGGTGATGAAAATAGAATAGAAGGGAGACGAGATGATCCTGTTTGGACCAGGACTGCTAACTGGCTCCTTCACACCCTCAAAGGTCTCTCTGGATTCAGACACCTACCAGCATATGTGCCAGCTTCAAATCCCCCTCCCTGCAAAGGGCAGAGCGCTCACGGCCCAGCTCGCTGCACCTCCGCCGCAGCTTTTGAGCTCTCTCTGCATCCTGGGTTTGCTTGTGGCTAATCCCCGTCTCTTGCTGCAAGGCCTGGGGCTGAGCAAGGCAAGGAAACCCTGGCATGCTTTTGCCAGAGGATTTGTTGGTAGCAAGGGCAGGGCAAACAGCTCAGGATGGAGCTGGCAAAATCCATCTGAATCTGAGAATTTGACCTTGGCAGCTGAAACGATTCAGTGATTCTATGAACTTGTGATTCCTTGCACAGCTTGTCTGGGGTGTCTGTGGGTTGCAGCCACACAAATAGAAATCTCTGCGCTTTGTGAGCCCTTTGGGCTCCTTCCCATGGGCATTAGGGATGGTGAAATTCCCAGAAGTAGCTGGTGAAGAGTCTTGGGAATGAGCAGACACAGCAATACTCCTCTCTGGGATGGGAGCCCCTGTCCCAGGGAAGCCCTTGGAGATGTGGAGTGAGCTGAGCAAGGGGAGCTGGCTGTCTCCCACATGCTGAATTCAGTTGGTAAATACTTGATATTGTGGGGAGGGAGTTTGATGCGTGGCTCTGGAGCTAAAATCAGAGGATCCTTCTCACTGAAGCAAGCCTGGGAAGAGCCTATGTGTAAATGCAGAGGAATCAGGAAACTGCCAGGATGCACAGCCTGAGGCTGTGCTGACAGTGCTGTGCAGAAAGTGGGGATGGCAAGTGTGGAAGCAGCATCCTGAGCTGTAAATGATGCCAGATCTGCTGAGATCAATAGACTTGGGCTGATTTTTCACTCACTGGGTCATTCTCACCTAGAAGGATGCTAAATTGCTTGATAAGAGAACAACAGCCCAAACAAGATCTCTGCTCAAGCCTCAGACACTGCCACAGTAATTAATACACTTCATTGTTAGAAAATAAACAGCTGATGGATAAAACCTTCCCCACAGACTCCTGTGCACTGAGCATTGCAGCATGTGGCCCTGCACCAACCCTAAACTTCAGACCAACAACAGAACATAACCCTGGTCTCCATATAAAGACAAAAAAAGAGGGGTTTTCACTCCAAGGTGATTTTTTTTGTTACAGAATCTCTCTCTGCATTTCTTTCAGATAAGTGAGATGTGGAGGGAAAGGGCAGCAGGAGATGTGTCAGGAGTCACAAGCCCTCTTTCATGGATGTGGCCAGTTAGTTGGTGGCCTGTGGGCTGGTGTTGGTCCAAAGCTGGGCTTGAATTGGGTGACGTGGCTGGGATTTAGTTTGGCATTTTATATGGCTCCATAAATACAGGTGGAGGCAGCTCCAGGCTTGGGAAAGGCTGGATGATTTCTGGCTTGTTCAAGGGAAGTCTTTTCAGTCTCTGATGTAGGTGCTTTTCTTTTCCCCCTTAAGCAGCCAGCGAAAAGGGAAAAGCAAAATCCCTCAGAAGAGACTGGAGACTGCAGATCTTGTTCAGGAAATTAACCACGGGGTCGCTGTCAAGAGTTGGGATAAATTTCTTCCTGGCTGGGTAAAACTGGCCAGATGAGCCAAAGGGAGATGGAACCACAACAGGGTACTGTTCCCCTTCATCACAACGGGATCAACAGCGTAGAGGTGCTTCGTTGGCTTAGGGGCTCTCTGTGCCAGCAACAGAGGCAGGAATTGCTGCTCCCCACAGTCTTTATGCTGCAAAATTACAACCTGGAGAGTTGTGTCCCTCTGTTTTTCTTCCTGGAGGGGTTTAAGAGATGGTTGGATGTTGCACTGAGGGAAATGGTCTAGTGGTTGATGGGGCTGGGCTGACAAAGGCTGACAAAGGCTGCACTCGATGGTCTCTTCCAGCCAGAGTGATTCTGTGGTTCTGTGATTTGCTGCTGTAAAATCCACATCAGGATTTCTGAGGAGGTCTGAGACTTGTAGCTCAGATGATGCAATGATAATGGTTCTTCTCAGTTTGGAAAGCCAGCAACTAGGAAAATTCAGCTCAGAAGTCAAGTCTGGCTTCCAGCCTCTCAGAGATGCCAAAAGCCACCCAGCCCTGCTGGGAGCAGTGGCACCCGCTGCCAGCTCCGAGTCTCCCTGCACATCCATGCCCTGATGTATTTGGGCTTGTCTCTAAACACTCACCAAAGTTTGGGGATAAAGGCAAGCAGCAGGGTGACCCAGTTTTGCTTTTGCATTCCCAGCCCCTTGACCCAAAGCATGGGCAGGATCTGGCAGCGGGGCAGCACACATCAAGGCACACCAGCACAAACGCCGGCCGCTGAGCCCCAGCCCCTGTCTGGCAGCGGGTGCCTGCCAAAGCTCCTGCCAAGACCCTGTCAACGTGGCAGACAATGGCAAACCCCCCCTCCTGCTCAGTTCACACCACGGGCTGCCAGGAGCACAGCAAGTCGCCCTCAGCTCGGACACCCTGCTTGGGTGGGTATTTTTTCCCCCCTCCTTGTCCCAAGGACATTGGGGACATCACGTCCGCACTGCTCCGTGGAGCAGGAGAATAATAATTAATAACCATTAGCAACAATAAGGATCATACCAGCTCTGCCCTGCACTGACTGTGCAGAAGAGACACTTTTTCCCCCCCCTTCACTTTAATGAAAACAATGATTTGACTTTGAAGAAAGTGACTTTTTTTTTAAGTGAAAGCTGAATCCTCTCCCCTGCCCCCCCCGCACCCCCTCCCTCCCTTTCTTTCTTTTTTTTTTTTTTTAACTCTCCTTTTTTCTTTTTCTTTTAATACTCTGCGTTCTATCATGCAAATCCCCTTTCAAATTATGAGAGTATTAGAGCCATCAGCGGTAATGTCACCGCCACAAAATGAGAGCAGGGACTTAAGCACCTAACGAACAATGAAATGTGCGAGCCCTGGGACAGGACAATTAAGAACTGGGCTTAGCCAGCCAGGGAAATTTATTGCTATCAAATCCATATTTCTATTTTCCCCCTGAACAGTAACCTATTTGAATATGATTAAAGGGTTTCATTAGAGCTGAGAGAAAGGCCCCGTGTCCCACCGTTCCCTGTGAGCTCACAAACACGCGCTCGGCACAGACCGCGCTTTGGGGAGGAGGAGGACGGGGAAGGAGAGGAGGAAGGAGGGGAGATGAGTGTGGGACAGATGTCTGGGGTCACCAGCTCTGGAGAGGCATGAGGGTGTTTGCTGGGAGCTGGGTTGCTGGCACAGGCCTTCCCAAGAGCAGCGGTGTCCAGAGATTGCTCTTGCTGTGCCACTGGCACCTCTAAAGGTGCTGGAGCACAAGGGGAAGAGAGCTTGGGGAAGAGCTTGAGCACTGAAACAGGCTGCCCAGGGAGGGGGGTGGAGGCTCCTCCCTTGGAGGGCTTCAAGACCCACTTGGACACATTCCTGTGTGACCTGACCTAGGTGGGAGCTGCTTCTGCAGGGGGGGTTCCACTGGATGAGCTCTAAAGGTCCCTTCCAACCCTACCATTCTATGATTCTAAGGCCATGGTGCTGGTAAAAGAAGGAGGCAAGAAAGGGAGTGAAGGGCAGGCAGGAGCCAGCACCCACTGCTTGCTGGAGGGGTTGGCATCATGGGGGCTACATGGTAACAGATACACTGGGGGGCTGGTGGGAGCTGGAGCATCCCCCTCCGTGCCTGCTGAGTGCATCCTCAGCTGGGGGCTGTCTCATGGGCATGTCACTGTCAGCTGGGTGACTCGGGGACGAGGCACAGTGCAGGGAAGAGGCTAGGGCATGCAGACAGACACCCCTTCCTCCCCCTACCCACAACCAGGCTCCGTCTGAACAGTCATTCAGGAGGTGAAGGAGAAGAGCATAAGGTTTGGCCAGATGTGACGAGCATCGAAGAATACCTGAAACCCCAGTGTTTCACAGTTGTTTCTCCCTCCCTCAAAGGAGGGTGTTTGTGTCCTGGAGAAATCCACATCCCCTGCAAACCCCTAAATGCACAATCACAAGAGCTCTGCAGTCTGAAGCATCTCTCCTGCTGTCTAGCTGGAGCCCAGCGTTATCAGCACCGGAGTTTGTCATCCCTTCAGAGCTTTAACCCCCCGATGTTCACTGTACTTGCTACGAGAGAAGTCTTACCCTCTGCTAAACTATTTATTTACTCACTATTCCCACACTGTAGTACAGTTATCACATGAGCCAAGTCTCAGTTCACCACATCTTTCTTCAGCTGAGCAGTATTTTCTGGCACTTGGGAGCTCGATTGAGCTGTTCAGGTTTTGTACCTCGGCTTTTGGTCTCGGTGCAGAGACCATGAACACAGGGGCTGGGCCAGACAGATGTGAGATGGAGGGGGCAAGGGGAAAGTGTGCTGGTTTCTTCAGCTTAGGGAAAAGAGGGAAGGAAGGAAGGAAGGAAGGAAGGAAGGAAGGAAGGAAGGAAGGAAGGAAGGAAGGAAGGAAGGAAGGAAGGAAGGAAGGAAGGAAGGAAGGAAGGAAGGAAGAAAGGACAGAATAGTGAA
>WBNH01009800.1:31886-133159 GCA_013401255.1 Urocolius indicus
AGCACCAGGCTGTTCCCCTGACTTACAGTTCCTTTCTGGCACTGAGGGGGATTGCAGGGACTCTCTTTGCTCTGTTGCTTCAGGTGCAGCTGTGTTTTCTTACATGTTAATTTTTTCCTGTTTTATTATCCTGCTACCAGAACCCTCCACCAGCTCAGGGAACGTTTCCTTCAGCCAGCAGCTGGGATGCATTTGGCCAGGGAGAGCCCTGCCACTGCTGCCAGCAGGATGGGTGCTGTTTAAGGGGCAGGGATGGATGATTCCTGCTGCCACCAGCCCTGAGACAGACCTGGGCAAAGCCAATCCTTAACCAAAGGTGCTCAGGGTCGGCTCTGGCTGCAAGAGCATCAGTGTGAATAGGGCTTTCCCCTGAAGCCTGTGCATTAGCCTGAGATGAGAACATCTCCTGTGAGATACCCTCTGCCCTAGAGACCTGTGCTGGCCACCACAAACCACAGGCAGGATGTGCCACCTTGAGAGGATCCTCACACCCTCAGGTGTTTGTCCTGCCAGCTGCTTGGCACTGTCAGAATGGGTTGGAAAAGGAGCCATGCTCAGAGGCAGAGCTGGGGAGTACAAGGCTCAGCTTGTCCCTGCATCCAGCCACTGGCACATCTGGGATGTCACCACCCCCCAGACACACCATGTCACCTCTCTCCTAGTCCCTTGGGTGCTCTGCATTGCCTTTGGAAAAAAATACCAAACAAACCCTCGCCCTATTTACTGACTCCACGAGGAGCACAAGCAGATGAAAGCTGAGTGCTACCAACAGCCCCCAGCGGGAAACTAAGCAATTTATTCCTTCCCTGCATGGCTCAGCTCTCTGGGAAGCAGAAGCCCCTTCCCAGCCCTCACCTTTTCCTGGCCCAGGCCACTAGATCTCTGAGGCAGAGCCCTCCTACATGACTGTGAGAGAAAGGCAGATGTGGAAGAAGCAGCAGCTTTGGGGCAATTCCTAGCCCCAGGTCTGGAGCACAGACAGAGCTGGGATTCCTCCCTGCTGCCAGACATGGATCCAGCTGCAGACAGGGATGGGGCGTGAGGCAAATCTTCCATTTACATTTTAATTTCAATAAAATAGCTTTATTTTGTGTTTTATTATAGTGCTGGTGCAACAAAAGCATCCATTAGCCCCAGGGAACCTCTCTTTGCATCAGAGGGTTTCTCAGTCAGAGTTTGGGCAGGACAGCCCTGTGGCCTCCAGGTTTATCACCGAACTTGCCTGGTGCTCCACAAAAGAGAGGTCCCTTGGGTGTAAACCCAATGCATAAAGGCAACTACAAGCCCTGAAATGCAGCTTGGTCTCCTTTATTTAAATAAACCACAAGGATAAACTTCCTGCAGGTAAGCACTGGGTGTTCCCAGCTCTGTACCCTCCCTTTGAAACCCTGAGTCAAGTCTAACCCAAACCCACAGACTGATTTGAAAAAATCCTGAAGGTGTTTTTTTAAAGCTGTTTATTCTATGGAGGGGGGTTTAATTTTTCTTTATTATTTCCTTTTTAAAATAGAAAAGTCGTGTGTGCACTTTTCCAAGCTTTCCTCTTCATTTTCATGGAAGATGCTCTCCTTCCAAGTCAATAAAGACCCCCAGGACACTGACTAACATTTGACCCTCTGCTCGTCTGCTGGATTAATTTCAACTACATTACAGGTAAAGAATGATTGATTATTGTGATGATTAAGAATTTATCCTCATCTAACACCTTTCATTTGCAGAGCCACACCAGAGACCACAGCACTAGATACAGGGGAATGGGGACGTGTTGATTCGAATAGCACTGGGAAGGAGCTGGGCTCTCCTGATCCTGCTGCAGAGAGGGCAAAGCCAGGGGCAGAGGACACAGTGCTGAAGGGAACAAGGTTTTACGGGGAGTTGGTATGAGGCAGATCCCAAACAAACCTTTGAACTAGTTTTGTTGATGGGGAGGTGTATAAACCCTCAGCTTGACTGTGCTCAGAGATAATAAACCCTCACTCAGGGTTAAACACAGCTGCCCTTGTACACCCACCTCTGCCCAGCTTGACCAACTCCCCCACCCCCCACACACACCCTGCCCCCCACAAACACAAACATGCCAGACAGCCCAGCAGTGAATCAGTGTGGGTTTTGATCTGGTCTGAAGTCAGGGTGCTCTGGTGCAGCCTTGGACAGGTCAGTTCTCTCTCAAATCTCCTGAACCTGTTGGTCCAGGCTGTGAGTCCACACAGACACCTCACTCCTGTTCATTGCTCTTACTCAGTGTTTCCAACACCCTGTTTGTGGGCACCAGCTCAGACACAGGTACAAAGGTGTGAAGGCTCAGCCCAGTGCAGGGGTTTTCCTGGGAAGTTCAACAGAGTCGGGGTTCCCCTTGGGAACCCAATGGCAAGGACCAGCTGATGTCATGGTCCTCAGAGGAGTGAGCTCTCTGGAGGTCCCTGTTGTGGAAGGAGCCCACATGTGGAAAACCCTGACAGTCTTGGCCATGCCTGCAACATTTCAACTCCTCCTCAGCATCTCTGCTGCCCACCTGGGCTCTGGCATGCTGCAGACAGGCTTTGGGGAGGATATCCCACCTTCCACCCCTTTCCCACTCCTCCTCTTGCTCAGTGGTGATGGATTGATTTCCTTAGTGGCTACGACAGCCAGTTTACAGTTGGGCTTTCACAAACACATCAGATAGCGGCGCAGTAGGACAGGAAGATCCCACCCGTGGGGCTCCCCACAGCCCCCCGAGCCACCACCCCCCACTTCTCCATCCCCAGCCCAAGCCACCCCTTCCCCGGCCTCAGACAGTGCTCAAACAACAACTGTCTGCCTGCCCTGGCTAATCCCTCACAGGTGACCTCAAGACAGCCGACGCCTCTTGCTAAACTCTCACATTCCTCCGTGCTGCTTTAACCCCTCCGGCACCGCGGCCCAGCTCCTGCGGCGGCAGCTGCGCCGGGGTCCCAGCCACCAGCCATGGGGACCCTTCCCCAGCAGCTCCCCCCTTCCCCCAGGGCTGGGAGCAGCTCGGTGCTGCCTGGATCATCCCCTTTGCAGAGCTGCCGGTCAGAGGTTAAAAGCCTAATGTATTATTATAAAGCCCAAAAAGAAAAAGCCTCGCATTCTCCCCTATAAATCTTCCAAACAACCTCAGCACATGTGGGAGCCAGACGATGCCCCAGCCTCTCCCCCACCCCTGGCTTCGCTCCTCTACCTGTCTGTGGTGCTTCATGAGGCAGCCCTGGGACAGTGCCTGGGGCTGGGGGCGAGGGATGAGGCTCTGCCAACCCTGGTCCTTCACCCATGCTCCCTGGCTCTCCCCACACTCTCCTTGCCCGTGGCTCTAGAGGAGGGAAGGATGGCTTCTCTTTGGCCAGCAGCAGGTCCCTTGGCACAACCCTTCTGATGTCCCAGCCTCAGGGCAATGGGACTGGGGGAGCTGCAAGGCTGGGGATGATGAGGATGAGGAAGCTTAGAGGGCTGGATGTTTTTGGGACAGGGAGGAAGCAGAGCAGCCACACAACCAGAACTTTGTGGCACTGCACAGTGCTGCAGCCTTGTGCCTGCCTGGGCAAAGCTGCTGTCCTGGCCTGCAGCGATCCCAAGCATCCAGCCTGAGTCCCCCCGGGCTCTCTGGGGATCCTTTTTCCATCTCTGCTCCCTGATGATGGTTTTTTTTCTCCCCTCCTCTCTTTTAACTCAGGCAAGTCCTGAGTTAAAGACCTCAGGAACCAAATGATTTCTAGTGTAAATAACCCAGCTTGAGCAGGTCCGTGCCGGTAATGCTGGACCACCGGCTGTTTGATCAATGGAGAGCGTTTAATACCTGTGTGGAGATTTGCTACAGCATGACAACAGCTGTGGGGAACAAAGGCTCAGCTTTGCTCTTCTCCTCCCCCCCAACTCCCCCCCTCCCCGCCCCACATATACATATATTTTTTAGGAGCGATGCCAAAGTTTCTGCAGATCAAAGTGAAACCAGTGTCCAGAGATGATCGAGACAATAAAACGGAAGAAAGAGAAAGAAAAAGGGGAGAGGAGACTGTCAGAGGTAGGAGGGCTGCAGCGGGTGCTGCACCGTGCCCTCTGCTGGCAGCGGCCCCGGGACAGCCCCAGCCCTGGCCCTGGCCCTGCTCCTGCTCCTGCTCCCTGCCTGGACCTTGCCCTGCTCCCTGCCCAGCCCCAGCCGTCGCCCTGCTGCCTGCCTGGACCCTGCCCTGCACCCTGCCCAGCCCCAGCCCTGGCCCTGCTGCCTGCCTGTACCCTGCCCTGCACCCTGCCCTGCACCCTGCCCAGCCCGAGCCCTGGCCCTGCTCCCTGCCTGCACCCAGCCTCAGGCTCCTGCAGGAAAAGATATGGACCAGCCCTCGGCACCCTGCGCCCCATCCTGTCACCCTGCTCCAGCCTGCCATGGCTGCCAGGATGCCCTGATGCAGTCTGAGGGGTCCAGGGGAGTTTCTCTTCTTGGCCTGACCTGTCCTGCAGCTCTGCAGGAGGGGACTGTGAAGGGCTGGGGCTGCTGCTTGTCCCTCCCAGTACAGTACAGTGTGCAGCTGTAAGGGAACAGACACAGAGAGAGGACCCCAAGCCTGCAGCCCCAGATTCTCCTCACTGGTGCCAGCCATGGGGCACAGGGCGAGGGCACAGCAGGGTTGACTCTAGGGGCAGGGTGGACAAGGAGCCTGGAGGGTTCACCTTGCAGCTGGATACCACCAACTGCTTTACCTGCCACTGCCACCTTCGTACCCTAAACCCAGTGAGTCCTCTGAGGACCAAAGCAGAGCAATGCAGGGAGCATGGCAGGGAGCAAAGCTGCTCAAAAGTCAACCCCAGTGGCCAGGGACCCCCTTAAGGATGTGCACAGAGGCTGTGTGGCTCATGCCCAAGGAACATCTACCTTGGTTGCAGTTAGCCAGGGTTTGTTTTTTCCTTCCTCCATTGCATCCTCCACATTTTCCCCCAGACTTCAAGCAAGCCTGAAACTCCAACCAGACAGAGGCCTGTAAATCACAACCATTTCTCAAGCTTTTGCATCCAAGCCAAGAGAAGCCATTGATTTACTCTTATTTTTGAAGCAAAACAGTCCAACGGGCCAACATTTGCTGGAACAGCAGGAGAGATGCAGAGCAGAGCAAACTGCTGTCTCCCCCCTTCAACACCCAACCTGCAGATCCAAGTGCCTGGCCAGCCCAGGTCACAGTTTGGGGTCTCTAAGGAAGCTGGCAGGTTTGGAAAAGACCTGGAGGGGAACAGATGAGTCTCTTACTCAGCTCTTCCACCTGGCCAGGGCTCAGGTTGGACTCCTCCATCCTTGCACCAAGGAGCAATTCACAATCTTTGCCTTTGCAAACCCTATGGCAACAGCCTCTCCTGAGCCGAATGGGAGATGAGAGGGAGCACTTCTTGTTCCAGCTCAGCTCTCTCCTCCATCAGATCTGCCTTGAAATCCCCTTGCTTTAAATGCCCAGGAGTGGTGTGAAAGCAGCTTTCTCACCTGGACGTGCTGAGCAGGCTCTTTCTGAGAAGAAAGGCCCCACAAACAAACAAACCAACCAAGCAGCAGGATTTGTCTGTGAACAAACTGTGAACTGCGACGGAGTTGTCTTTCAAGCTCCAAATCCACCTAAGCGCCGAGCGCCGGCCGCCATCGATCCTGCTCATCAAAAACAGGAATCTTTGTTTCAAGGGCTCATCAGATATCCCCAAGACACTGGTTATTTGGTAACTTATTCTGTAAACATCCAGAGGTGGCTCACTACAACTTTCACAAGGTATTTGCTCTCAGCTCTGCTTTCTTAAGGCTGTTTTTGAGCTTTGCCATCCAGCTTTTCTCTCCCCCCCCCCGCCCCGCTTTTGGCTTTAGCTGAGCTCGGTGGCTGCAGCAGAGCAGGTATTTGGGTTGGGACAGAGGCTTGGCCCTGCCTGCTTGATCTGAGCAGAAGTAGGGCTTTAATCCTTAACCATTAGGAAATCGTGGCTCATGTCTCCCCTACCTGAGGTAATGAGCTTAAAAATCATCAAGAAAAAAAAAGCCCAGTGTTGACTTTCTGGGTTCCACATTGCTCCAGTTCATATTTTTAAGCTTTATCTCAGCCACAAGGACAAGAAAATATTTTTTTAATATATATATTAAAAAAAAGAAGGAAAGAGCAGAGATTTTCACATAACCACACGATTCCTGAGGCTTTGAACAGCTCCAGGCTTTGGGAGACTCACAATAAAAACCCTAAGGATTGGTGAGCTGATGGGCTGCTTAGTTTGGCTGGTCAGTGTGGCCCAGGGCTCTGAAGAATCTACATGGAAAGGTCTGAGTTCAGGTTTTACCTAAGGCACAGGATGTGTTTGAAGCCCAGGTTTTGGTGTTGGCTTCTTCCTTGGAAGAGACCAAAAAAAAAAACCCTATTGCAAGAGCCTCTGTGAACACCAGTGAGCTCTGGATTTGAGGAAGGCAATCCATCAAGGCTGAGGTGAATTGTCTGCAGTCCCTGTGAGGTTTTCCCTCTCAGCTCACTTGTGTTACACCAAGGAACTGTGCAGCACCCAGCACACTGGGTCCTTAGCAAGCAGGTCACCAGCAGGTCAGGACAGCCTTGCCTAGGCAACTGGGCTCCATAGAATCACAGCATAGTGGGGGTTGGAAGGGACCTTTAGAGATCATCCAGTGCAACTCCCCCTGCAGAAGCAGGTTCACCTAGATCAGGTCACACAGGAATGTGTCCAGGTGGGTCGTGAAGACCTCCAAGGAAGTAGCCTCCACCCCCTCCCTGGGCAGCCTGTTCCATGTACCTGAGTTGGCCCTGAACTGCTCAAATGTCCAGTGTTAGTGGGATATTTACCTCCACAGACTCAAGCACAAGCACACCTTCTCTTTCCTCAGCCCAAGACACCCACCCTGCCTTGCTGCTGCGGGTGAGAGGTGACGGAGAGGATCTATGCTGGTCACCGTCTACAGCCAGCTGCCAAATCCCTGGCTGCTACCAGCTTTGAGGGGCTGTACAGGAGTCTGCCCTCCTATCCCCAGAGCCACAGTACCTAAGGGAGGACCAAAACCAAGGGCAACAAGCTTATTGCCCTCTGAGCCTGGTGCTGGATCCATCGATATCAATGTCTTGCCTTCCCCGATCTTGCGAGAGGAGCGAATCCTCCCGCGCCGCCTGACAGGCGCGTAGACATTAATAATTATGTACTATTTAAGGCTGATTGAAAATGAAGAGGTGGAGGTGTTGGGACAGATGTGGCAGTGCCAGATGGATTGTGATTAGATTAGCACCGTTCCATTTGACGGGATCTGAACCATGCTTTAATCATTTATTGTGCAAGCTGGGCTCCGCGCCGGCACGCGGGCGCGCGGCGCCCTCCCCGTTTGCTCCGCTCTTGCCACATTTGTTAGTTTGGATCATCCTGCTACAAGTTGCCTTTTACTTGAAACTGTGTTGTGTTTACAGGCTGCATTTCAAACACCCCCTTTCCTGATCCCTCCCCTCTGCCTCTCATCTCCTTGTTTGTACAAAGCCTCCTGCAATCGCCGAGCTGAGCCTGTTAGTCACTGCCGTTGTATAAACAACACGGGCCGGCAGTCATCTCCTCCGCCACGGAACGAGCCACGTAAGTGATGAGTGGGACCCTGACCAAAGAAGGACCCAGCGAGCAAAACTCAAAGCAGAGCTGGATATGCTCCTGGAGCAGCATTTTTGCCTCCTCTGCTGCCGGCTGGATTCCGAGCTCACACCATCCCAGAGGCACTTGGCCTTTGGTGGGGATCCCACTCCTCTGTGACTCGCCTGTTTGCACCAAATACATCACAAAGTGCTTTGCCAGAGCACGCCGCAGGACAGAAGCTGTCAGCTGTGTTACAGAACAATGCAGCAGCCCAAGAGGACAAGGGAAAAAGGAAATAAAATGCCAATATCCACTTGAGATCCCTGGAGCAATAAAAGGAGGCAGAACAGGATTACCTGGGTAACTGGAAACTAGCTCAAGACCCTCACTGGCAGTGTCATGCAATTTTAATTATCATAAGTGGTCTGGATCTCAATGGATGGAAAAACTTATTATTGTTATTATTCCCTTCAAACGTGATAGGTTTTAGTTAAACACACATCCACATCTATTAATCATGCAACATTTAAGATGGAGCCAAAGTAATTAGCCAAGATTTAGACTGCAGGGATCGCCTTAAAATAAAACATAATGCAGTAGTCTCCCTGTGGTCTTTATCCAGCCATTGGTTTTGAGACTTGACTGTTCCCTGGATGTTAAACTTGGGGCGTGCTGGTGATAAGGAACCTTTCAGGTCTCAAAGTCCAGCTTTCTCCCACCTTGACAAAGATTTCTGGGGGGAGGGTTGTGTGGTGCTGCTGCTCTGATCCAAACCTGCAGAGATGCAACAAAGGTGGTTGCATCTCAGCAGCAGCGAGAGAGGCTTCTGCATGGATGTGACATTTGTGAAGCACGTCCAGATGAAAGGCAGACTAACTGTAAGCTATTATTATACTGTCTAATGTAGTTTAATGTGTATGCACTACTTTCTGTAGAGTGCAATACAATCAAAACCACATTACTCCTCCATGTGGGTAGTTTTCCTGCATTGACTTGTTTCCAAAACAGATGTGAATTCTTAGCGAGGTCTCCCATCCCTCTCCTTAAAGAGGATAAAATGTCATCTTTGCTTATGTGTGCAAAACCAAAAGGCCCAGAGGAACACAAAACTGCCATTTCCAAGTAGGTCAGGGGCTTGTGTGGCCCAGCGTCCCACCCTGAACCTCAGCTGTTCCCACATGTTTCCAAAATGGGTACAAAGAGGTCTCATAATGAGCGAGAATGGGATAATTCATCTAGCTGATGGCCCTAACCGCAGCGGGTCCGTGCTGGTGCATGCCCCAAGGCACAGAGTTACAGCTTGTTACACTCCCCAGTGCAGCCTCACTGCGTTTGGGGTTTTTTTTTTTTCGTAAAGCAATCCTTTCAGTTGCTTTCTAGACTTCTTCCTAGCCCTGGTCTAAGTCTACACAGCTCTAGAAACTGCAAATAACCAGGATCCCTGACAGACTGACTCATTTTCCAGAGTTTGGACAGCACTGTTCTGCCAATCCTGCCCTGAAAGAGGCTTCCTTAGGTTTGGGACATCCCTCGTGACACCATGGTTCTTGCAATGTGCACAGATGGTTGCAACCCATCACCAGAGCCCCTGGCCGTTTGGGTCTGTGCCAGCCCCAATGGGTCTCATTGGGTTTCTGTGCCTCATTTCAGCTGTGTGAGAAACCAGTGCTGGAGCTGAGGAGGTGGGAAGGAGCTGTGGAAGGGATCCAGCCTTGCCCCACTGTGGCTAAGCAGCACTTTTCCCCTCACCATCACAGCCCAGCAGGGTGGCCTTCCCCAGCCACCCAGCCAAAACCAGCCATGCACCACCTGTGAATGCCTCTGCTCCCACACAGCCTGCAAGGGGGTTTCCATCAGGAAATGCCAAATTCCCATCGAAGGGACACTCCCTTCTGGACTGATATATGACAGGTAAGGACTGGGCAGATCCCTGCCTAAGATCAGAGCATCCCAAGATGTAGGGCTGAGGTGCTGGCGTGAGCTCAGAGTCAGCAGTAAGGCAAGAAGAAGAGTTGGGAGCATCCCAGAAGAAAGAGCTCACAAAGGGAGAAGTTGGGACAACGAGATTGTTGTTGTTTCCTGGAGGAAAGGAGGCTCAGGGGAGACCTTCTTGCTGTGTACAAGTACCTGAAAGGTAGCTGTAGTGAGCTGGGGGTGGGTCTGTTCTCCCTGGTGACAAGCAGTAGAATAAGAGGAAACAGTCTCAAGTTGCAGCAGGGGAGGTTGAGGCTGGATGTGAGGAGGAATTTCTTTGCTGCCAGGGCTGTCAGGCATTGGAAGGGGCTGCCCAGGGAGGGGCTGGAGTCACCGTCCCTGGAGGGGTTTCAGAGCTGGGTGGGTGTTGCACTGAGGGCAATGGGCTGGTGGGTGATGGGGCTGGGACAGAGGCTGCATCAATGAGCTGAAAGGTCTGTCCCAGCTGAAACCATTCTGTGATTGGTACATAAGCTGTCCTAGGAAGGAACAAGGGGACAACCAACCCCCCCATATCCCCTGGGGGCAGGGAGGGCTGTGGCCAGGGCAGCTCTATGTGGCTGCACCTTGCAGGGCCCCGCTGGCAGCCCCACTCCAGGGCTGGGTCTGTGCTCCCTGCTGCTCACTGGCTGCCGGCCCGGCCTGGCCTGGCAGCCGCCAGCTCTGGGTCCTGCCGCTTGACTCCTGTTTACAGAGATGGGAATTTGCATGATGAAAATAACCTGGGATGGTTTTTTTTTTTTTTTTGCTTTTTACTGCCCTTGGCAGAAGGGTTGGAAAAAAAGGGTGCATAGTCAATTACTGGAATTTTTAAACACAAATAAGATTTGATGTGCTGAGCAGGCTGGCCGGGGGCCTGGGCACCGCGCTCCAACCGCACTTATGAAAGGAACAAGCCATCAATTGTGCTGCCGCGCACAGGAGCCCGTGGGCAGGTGCAGCCTGTGTTGACCTTCGCACACACACACACACACACTCACACACACACAGTCCTCTCTCGGCTCGCTTAACCCGTGAGGTATGGGCCAGAGAGCTGCGAGGCTCACACTTGGCTCTGGCAGCCTTGAGCTGGCTGGAAATTTCTCCTCTCCCTCCCTTTTTTTTTTAACACCAGAAGCCCAGAGAAGCTTCGTTGCTCGCTAGACAAGGGATGCACGAGGCTGAGACACTCATTGTTGGGGGCAGAGTGAGCTGCTGCCCATTGCACCTCAGCGGAGCCACCCCAGAGAGCTGAGGCCCATCCTTGCGGTACTTTCCAAACCCGTCCCTGGCAGGGAAGGGGTTAAACCAAAGCAGGGGCCTCATGCAATTCCCCCAAATCCCACCATTCTGGCAGGCTCCCCAAACCAACAGCCCTGGGACTTCATTCCCAGAAACACTCAAGCCGGGAAGGCGGGTTCCGGGAAGGACCTGCACAAGCCAGCGGAGCCGTAACGCGGTGCAGGAACCTCCCTGGCAGCCACAGACCCTCCTGGGACGTGTTACTGGGATCAAGGGAATTAGGGGAATTATACTCCCCTCGCTGTTAGGCAGCTGGGGCAAGGACAAGTGGCGAGGCAGCATCAGTGTGGAGTTGTGTTTATCCATTCAGGTACTTATATGGTTTCTATCCCCCAAGAGGGAGAGCAAGTGAGATGACTTAGAGAGGCAGAACAATGTTAATTCATTAATGTATCACAAATACTTTCTTTTAAAGCACTGAGCAGTGAAAAAAGGCTTTAAATTTCCAGGGCTATTGCCAGTTTCCTCCTGCTCTGCCGTACTGGCTTTAAAAACCTCCCCTGGCAGGTTCTCTTGGCAAACACTCGGCCGTGTGGTGCATTCAGCACTGCTGCTTTCTGCAGCTCCACTGGGAAACTTCCCCCACTGACCAGAGCCCTGCAGCAGCCAGGCTCGTGTGTGTGTGTGTGTGTGTGTGTGTGTGTGTGTGTGTGTATATATAATAGCTGTTGGCATAGGCTCGAGGGTGTCATCCCATGGCCAAGCAACCACTTCTGCCATCTAACAGCTTCAGACTTCAGCGCTGAGGATGAGGATGGCAATTGCCTGCTTGCTAGAAATAGGCTTTGAGGGGAAAAAAAAAAAACCTCCAAAGTGCTATTGTTGTTGTTCCAGGGCCAAGGGGAAGAAAAATTCCTTCCCCGTTTAAGGATCTCTAACACCTGGGTAGAGTTTCACTTCTCTCAGCTGCCTGCTTCAAGGTTTGATAGCTACTTCCTAATAACTCAAGGCTGGATCCAAAGCTCACTAAGTCAGCCGGATTCTTTCCATTCATCTAACGCTGATCAGACCTTTCTTGGCTGATTCAAAATCATTTGACACCCTGAGTGTGTGTGTACATGTAAGAGTGAGAGACTGTTTTCAAGTGGCTTCATGAATGACTTTTTCATGTGCACTTAACTGAGGCAAAAAATGGCAAAAAAAAAAGCTGCCGGGGGGGGTTTCTGTGTGTTGGTGGCACCGTGCAGGGGCTGCTGTGTTCAAGACACACATGACTGCTTCTTGCCTGGCACACAGGCACTGCTTGCAGCTCCTGCCCGCTCCCTGCCCTTGGGAAGCCTCTGCCATCAGCTGGCTGCTGTCGCTGCAGGGAGGAGGAGGCTCTCTGGCACATCAGGCAGAGCTGTGCAATGCGCTCGTGGCCTCCTTCCAGTAGATTTCAGCTGCTTGTTCTCGGCTGGTTCAGGTGAAAGCTGCTGGGACTGAGAAGGCAGCTCGTGGCCCTGCAGGGCTGGGTGACTAAGCTGGATGCTCTGCTCTGAGTCAGGAGGACTCTGGCCAGGCCACAGCCCTGTGCTTGCTGTGGCTTCCTCCACCCCAACTGCACTGAGCCCATCCAACTGTTACTGTGCCTTGGATGGGATCTCTCAGCCGGCTCCAGCTATTGCAGAAGCTAGAGAAGTGTTGCAGGAAGAGCCAAGTGAACCCCCTGGCCTGGCTGAAACTTTGCTTCTCTCTGTCCCTTGACCAAATTGTTATGCCTGGTTGCTATGAGCTGCTAAACAGATGCTGCAGTGCCCCCAGCAAAGGCTGCATCTCATTAGGGGAAGAAATGAACCCTTTCAAACAGTGGTCACAATCTGTAAAGGCTTTGCTATCTGTCTGGGCCATGGTGGTGGTCAGCAGGGCTGACTCTACACCCATAAAAGATTCACAATACAAGGCAGCCTTTGAGGGAGTAATGCAACATCTGAGCTGGGCTGGGAAAAACAGCTGGGAAGGAAGAAGGCTGAACAACAGGTCACAGAGATGTCTTGCTCAACCCAACAAGGCTCTTGGTGAAAGCGTGACCTCTGGAGTGGGCTCCTTCACTTTGCAGCGTCCCAACCTTGTTGGACTCTTCCACAGTACAACAGAGGGAATAAAATTGGCTGCACTTTGCTTGGATGAAAACACGTCTGTGATTGTTTACGTGGCCACTACCCCTGATGAGCTTGCAAGGCTTTGAATCCAGGGCACAGAACACACAGAGATTCATCTCTCGCATCGTGTGGGCTTGGCAGGGGCAAATCTGTCTGTGGGATGTGTGATGGGCCTGTCCCAGTTCCAATAGAGAGTATGATGGATACCAAGTGCTGGTGGCAGGTGCCTGTGCCCTGCTGCCCACTGGAGCCCTGCGTGGCTCTGCATACACACTGACATGCGTGTGTGTGCCCAGGGACTGCTCGTGCCCGCACGTGCGTGTGTGCGCAGCGTGTGAGCCTCCACGTATAAACACGGCAGCAGGGAGAGTGCTTGCAGCCCCCAAACTTGGCATTCCCAGTGCAGCTCAGTTGCAAGGTTAAGTAAATATCTGACTGTGAGCTGAGGAAATGAGTCAAAAAACATTGAGAAAGAAGAAACCCAGATCTCCGGAGAGACAAACTCCATGCACAGCCCGTCCTCGCTGTGACTGTCTGTTCCCAGCCTTCCTTCTCCTAACTAAGCCTCCTTGACCTGCTTTTTTTTTCAAACCACCACCAAGTCTCCACTCCAAGGAGCAAGCAGAAGAGGAAAGCAAGCTCAGCCAGCACCTTGTCCACCTCTGTGACCGACCCACCGGGGTCCTGCCCTTTATGTGCCATCCATCCCCCTGTGCCCAGGTGCAAGGAGGGGGCTGCATCTCTTCCCCGAATCGCACTTTCATCTGGAACATGTTACTGCATGAGGAGTTCCCTGTTTTACCTGGGGAAATCCCAGAGCTGGGAAAACAGTGCCCAGGTGATGACAACCCCCTCACACTCTCTGACAACCAAATGGGAAGCTGGTGAGCACAGTTTGAATGGCATCCAGGAAACGAGAGGCAGCGTCTCCAAGACATCAAGGGAAAAAAAAAGGCTGAGAATAAAACAAAAACAGCAATCATGCCTGATGGGAGAGGAATTGGATCCTGGCCTCTCCCCTGCTTCTCCCCTCCTCCCTCAGCCTTCTGGAGGACCAAGTTGAATGCAGCTGGCTTAGTTTGGCTAATTGGCTCTGTCAATCATGTGTCAATCAGGTTGACTCACAGAGCTGCTCCTGCCTGGGTGAGAGATCTGAGGGACTGCTGCCTGGGAAAGCAAAGGTGACCAACAGCTTCTGATGTGGCTGGAGGAAGGTGTTAAAGCTGACAAGTTTTTTAGAGGGGAGCTGAGCTGGAGCTGGTCTCTAGCACTGCCTTGCTGTACAATTCAAGACAACTGATGCTTCAGTTTCCCTTCTCCTAAGGGGACCAAGATTGATCAGAGGGACCCCAGGGGAGCACTGCTGGCTGCAAAGACAGCACAGAGCTGAAAAGCCCCGTGTTTGTCTGACCACACAGATTTAAGGTTTCATTCTTTGTCCCATGCAAGTTCCTGGGGTCACTGCCCGCTCCTCTGGCAATGTGTACTTCGAAATTAGGCACCAAACTAGAAGGAAACTCCCCACTTCTCCTCTGGGTGATGGAGCAAAGGGTTAATCCAAGGAAGCTTTTAGGGAGGAGGTGGCAAAGGTTGGCAGAGATCCCCCTCTGTGTCACAGGAAGGAAGTGGTTAAGCCTGAGGTGCCACCTGGGAAGTAGAGACAGGTCTGAAGATGCTTTGCCAGTTACTTCACTGTATAAACAGCTTTTCCTTCCTGTCCCCCCAACCTCTCTCTCTCTGTGATACACTAATTACCCAAAGCACAAACCAGACAAAAAGCAAAGAAAAAGGAAAGAAAGAAAGGAAGAAAGAACAGATTCTGGAGCTGCTTTTTACCTCGTGTTGAGAGATCTGGCAGCGGTGCAGGGAGGGGACAGATGCTGCTGCTCTGTTTGCCAGAAAACAAAGGAGGAGAAGATTACACTTGGATTTTGAGTTTGTTTATTGCAAGATCAAACCCTCTGCAGTCTCTGGCTTTCAAGTGGCAAGAGCCTCAGGCTCCAGGCTGTGGGGATGCAGCCTCCTCACTGCAGGGCTGGCAGAGAGCATGTGCCAGGTGGGTACCTGCCTGCACAACAGTGGCACTGCCTCTGGCCATTCCCCCCAAGACTGATGTCAGGAGACAGACACTTCTTTCTACCAGCACCTTCTCCCCCTTTTACAGGGGTAACTGAGGCACGGGGTGATCCAGTGCACATATCCCCAGCAGTGGGAGGGGAAGAGATACATGTGGGTAGCAGAGAGAATGCAGAGTGAGCAGGCAGGGTTGTGGGGACCTGCTGAAGGACACCTGGGGTTTAATTTCTTGATGCTGGGAATTAAGGGATGGGCTGACATTGCTGTGAAGGACAGTGTAGCAAACACACCATATTTGCTGCTGCTGGTCCAAAGCCACCTCAACCTGTGCTTGTTTGGCCCACACACCAAATCCTTCTCCCCTAGCTGTCATTAGGCCCGTGGGGAAAGCCCTGAATTTCTTTAGACCCTTCTACTGTGCATAACCCAGGGATCCTTACATAGCCCTGCAGGAGTGACTGGCCCCAAGAAGGCCCTAATGATCCCCTAAAGCATCGTGTGCAAATTCCTGCCCTGCTCCCCAAACTGGGGTGGGTCTGTTCTCCCTAGAAACAAGCAACAGAACAAGAGGAAACCGCCTCAAGTTGCCCCAGGGGAGGTTGAGGCTGGATGTGAGGAGGAATTTCTTTGCTGCCAGGGCTGTCAGGCATTGGAAGGGGCTGCCCAGGGAGGGGCTGGAGTCACCGTCCCTGGAGGGGTTTCAGAGCTGGGTGGGTGTTGCACTGAGGGCAATGGGCTGGTGGGTGATAGAGACAGAGGCTGCACTCCATGAGCTGGGCATGTACATCTCTCCTACAGCCTTCATGCACCCTCACTTCCCACTGCAGGCAGGTAGATGTGGAGCCAGATCTCCAACAAAACTCTGCTGCTTTATCCACAAACTCCAACCAGCCGTGTTTGGTGATGAAGGAGTTAAAAGCTCTGGGCCCAGCAGTTTTCTAGCCTGTGGCTTCTCCCCCCCCCCCCCCCCACTGGTTTACAAAAAAAACCAACCCACCACATTATCAAAAACCTGCCTGGAATCCTCTCAGCCAGTGACACAGAAAATTCACATTGCAGAGGCTGCCAGGGCGACAACAAATAGCAACAGTAAATACAGCTGCCTGGAGCTCCCCGGCTGCTGCCCTGCCCGCAGGCTGGGGAGCAGGAAGGGCTTCACGCTTCAGCACCACACACACTGCCTCCACATTTCTAGAGGACACTCTGGCTTTCTTGTTGCCTCTCTTCTGGTCTCTGCTCAGGCACCCGCAGCTCCCAGACTCGTCCTTTGGAGCAGTCACAGAGCCAGCCTTGTGTCCTCTCCTTGTGTCCCCTCCCCGGCAAGTGCAACCTGCTGGCTGGCTCCTTTTGAAGCACTTCATCTCCCTCCTTCTCTTTCATCCCTTTGCTTTCCATCTCTCCAGGGTTGTTTTCCTCTTCTGAGCCTGAAGTGGGTGCACTACAGACCTTACCCTGCCCGAGGGCAATGTCCACACAGCCCCAGGTGGGCACACAGCCCAGAGCAGACACTGGCTGGTCCCCAGGGCAGTCCCTGGGTGCTGGCAGTCACAGCAGCAGCAGGACACACACAGCTGCATCATGCAGCTCCCTGCACAGACATGGGCCTTGGCAGACCTGCTGGACCTTGGTGAGACTCTGGGCAGGACCCCAGGGGCCAAGAAGGAAGGTGCTTACAGGGAAATCACTGTCCTCTCCACTGAGGAGCAGCTCAGCGAGTCCTTCCCTCATCAGCCTGACACTGCATCTCTACCTCTGTGCATTACCCTTGTCTTTCCCTTCCTCCTTTCTGTACATTCCCTTTTTCCTTCCCCTTCCAGCCATCACTCAGCACTTCACACATGTGCCACGCTCTCACCAACAACAGGTAAAACCAGTAATGCTAAAGGACAGACACTTTTTTTCCCAAGTCCCAGCCGGTTCCTGGCCCCCCTCCGTATTGCTGATGTTTATTTTAAGTCTGTTGCCGGGTGGAAGCTCTATCCCTGCAGTTCCTGTTCTTAATCTCTGCTTTTTTTCTCTCCTCTTTTGCTTGCTTTCCTCTCCCCCCACCCTGTTTACAAAGTTTAATTTGTCACAGGGGTCACGGAGGCAGCTGCAGGAGGAGGCACAGGGGGGCTGAGACTGTCCTGCTGCCAGTGGGACATGGGGGAGAGCCCAAAGGAGCAAGAGAAGAGGTGACCAGAGGACAGGGGCTGCAGAGGAAAGCTCCTGGCAGGTCTCAGCAAGCCCTGGACTGGACTCCTGCTGCTCCCCACCTCTCTGATTTCTGAGATGGAGCCTTTCATGGTGCTGCTGTACTTGCTCATCTTTCCCACGCTTTACACCTTGAACCTCATCCGTGGGAATGAACCTGACTCCACTGAAAATCACCACTGCAAACCCCACTACTGAGTCAAAGAGAGGAACACAGAGGTAGAATTAAAAGCCAGTTATATAAAAAGATGGCAAAGCTGCTTCTTGGCTTAGCAGGAGTGCACAGGGCAAGCCTGGACAGCCACCCAAATAAATGCCTCTGCTGGCTGATCTTACACCAAAAGGCTCATTGCTCAGTTCCCAATGTCTGAGAGAGGCTGGTTGCTGTTAATCACTTGTATTACAGTAGCCACAGGAAGACCCAAGAGAGCCCTTCAAAGCCACACTGCCTCCACCAAGAGAGCCCACCACACAAGGGAGGGAGAGGCACTGCCAGATACCACCTGGGTCACAGCAGGCACAGGAATGGCAGGAAAAGGGGAGCTGGGGGCTCCCACCTCAAGCACTGGCATTACCCATCGACCTCCCAGTGCATCACAGCAGGGAAAAGAAAAGAAGATAGAGAGGATGTAGACAAGGGGCTGCCTGAGGGGTTTGGGAAGTGAGATTTATGAGGTTCTGTCTTGGAGGAGCTTCCAGGGAGGGGAAAGGAAAAAAAACCCACTTCTTCATGTGGCTGGAGATCCGTCATGGTGGGGGTAGCACAGTGTGCACACAGGAGGCTCTCAGAGGAGGGTCTCAGCTCAGGGATGCTGCAGAGATCTTGGGAAGGTGCCTTTGGCTGCTGAATGTGGATTAGTGTCATGTCTCAGGCACAGGCAAGGGGACTTTCCTTAGGTGTGGGGGGAAAACCTCTCTCAGGCCTCACGTTCCTGGCTGGGACATTGTGCTGTTGACGTGGCTGCTGGTGTGCTGGGGAGAGGTGATGCTCTAGCAGGGACAACCCAGGGTTACCCAATGCAAAATCCTCCCAAGAGAGCATCTACTGAACCCCCTGTGTCTCCAGGGAGCTCTGTGCCCTGCTCTCAAGGGACTATATGTCAGCAACCCATTCTGAAAGCTAAGAACAAGGAGTGAGGGAAGGTCACAGCACGATGAGGAGCTGAGGGTAGGGCTGTGTGCCCCAGCTCTCCCCACTCATTGCCTGTCTAAGCAAGGGCTGAGCACAGTGGAAGGAAGAAAGAGCAAAGAAAGGAAAACTCCTTCCCCATCATATTTACTGAACTGCTCTGAGTTATGACTGGAGGCCAAGATCTGGCTTCAGGCGATTGCCTAAATCATTTAGGAGCTGACAAGGTAGGGAGGGGGGAAAATGTTCTTGTAATTCTTCAGTCTGAGGTACATTAAGGAGCCATAAGCCATGTCGAGAGCTTGAATTACATTAGAGAGATTATCCTGTTACAGTTCATAATCCTGGATAATATACCATCCCACAGCACACCTGCCAATGATAAATCTCACCCTGTAATGGGGCAGCCGTGACCCTGGCGGTCCTGCAGCCCTCTTGGCATGGAGCAGTAGCACCATGCAGACAGATGGAGTCAGGAGGGAGAACGTGGAGGAATAACAGCCTGGCAGTGGTGTCTGCACCAAGGGAGATTCATGGCTGGGCAGCTCTTGCCCAGTTCACAGTGTGCTGGGGTTCACTGAGCTACGGGCAGGTCCTGCTCAGCCCCTGACAGCACAGGCGTGGGACCAGGGGCATCTGTGGGCAAGGACACCTGAGGTCACCTGTCTCCAAAGACAGCCATAGAATCATGGAATCACTACAGCTGGTCATTGAGTCCCAGCCCTCCCCTCACCCTGCCCAGCCCAGCACTGACCCACAGCCCTCAGCACCTCAGCCCCACCCCAGCACCCTTGTGCTCCAGCCCCTTCCCCAGCTTCAGTGATGGGGTTGAGGACATGCCCCACACCAAAGCCCACAGAGGGGAGCCTGGCAGCCAGATGGAGAGCAGCACCCCAAGCAGGACATTTCCCCCAAAAGGAGATTTCTGGCACAGAACATAACATGTGTTTCAGTGAGAAATAAGGAGGGATGGGGTAGAGTCCTAAAGGGATGAGGAAGGTAAACAAGCCCTAGGACATGACATGTCTTTTTGGAGCAGGGTACCACAAGGACTTAAATTATCTTGGCTCCTCTGGAATCAGCAGGTGATATTGGCAGCCTGGAGATGCTAGGAGTGGTAGGCTCTCCCAGCAGGGCATGGCAGGGCACTGCCTACAAGCCTTTAACCCTTTATTTCAGCAGCATTTGGCTACCCATAAAGGTGGATCTGTGCCAGAGGCCAACTGCTGCAAAGTGCACCTTTGGGGCCCTTGGGCTGCAAGTCTGGGGGACAGGAGGCACTGCTGACTGTGACCTTCAGCTCTGCTGCAAGGTGTTTGCCCTTCTCCAGTACCTATAACTCCCCTTCCCTTCCCTCAGGAAGCAACCCAGAGACCTATCCTCCCCTGTCCATGGCATGATTCTGCTTGTAATCTTTTACAAGAGGCCCAGCAAGCTCCAGGCTCCCTGGGGTCTCCTCTCAATCTCCTTGGCTCAGATCCTTGACTGTTTGGTCTCAGTCAGGTCCAGCCATGCCATCATACTCCACCAACTGCAGCCCCTGGGCTAACAAGCCCTGGTTGGTTCAGATCTCCAGTCCCATTCCAGCCCAAGTTACTTCTTTGTCCTCAAGATCAAGAATCCCGCTGTCCCCTTTGATGTGAACTGACCATGCAAACATGACCAGGCAGCTCCTGCTTCTCTGCCAGGCAGCCTCTCCTTCCTCCAGCCTACACCCCCTTTGCATGGCAAACTGCAACTGCTCCATTCAAGTCTCCCAACACATTCCCAGGGTAAGATGCTCTGTCCCTGAGGCCAGGCTGGTTCCTCATCATGCAAAGCCCTGCTCCTGTAAACTGCTTCAACCCACTGACTGCAGAGGGATGATTCTGATTTACCCTAAACCCCCAAAGGAGGGGAACAGGACTGTGTCCACCCGCTCTGAGGTGTCTCCTTGTCTCACCTTCCCTCCTGCCTCCCTCCAGACCTGCATCCTGCTCCCTCTGCCCTTGATCTTTTCTTTAATAGCTGCTCACTTCCAGGCTGCTCCCCTCTGATCTGTGGTTAAGCAGCTCCCGTGAATTACTGCCTTCTCTACACTGGCTGCCAGCCCCTAGCCAAGGTAAATCCCTCCTGCCCTCCCTTCCCAGCACCCATCACCTGCACTGGCCTCAGCTCCAGGGTCTGCACAGTGTAAGGAAAGAGCTCCTCAATCCTACAGGGATTTGTGATCTCCCCTATGGCCCTGGCAGACACTTGACAGAGCCTCTTCTCTCAGGCTTGTGTGTTTTGTTTAAGTGCTTTGAGATAAAGCCCTTTTATCACCTTAAGAGCTCGGTTGCCCTGGTTTCTTCCTCTGGCCTGAAGGCCATTCTTTTCCTCCCACTTGTTTTTGACCTCAGGTTCAAGAGTGTTAGACCTCCCTGGTTTAGAGGAGACCTTGGCGGGGAGCACAACAGCCAACGTGGGAAACGGCAGGGCAGGGGTTGGCTGCCACAAGCCCATCTTACTCAGGGAACAGTTTCCAAGCCATTCAGGAAAGCAGGAAGGAAAGAAACGTAAGAGCAGAGCAGACTTCCTCACTTTTGTGAGCCTCTACTGTTCCCTTTCATCTTTTTCTCTCTGTGCCTTCCTTTTACTTACACCTCAATCCTTTCTCACTCCTTCTCTCTCTTTCCCCTCCCCTCCTTTCTCTGGCTGTGCCTCCCTTTCCCTGGGTTTCTCACCCTTGTTTTGCTTTCCTTCCCTTCTTCTTTCTCTCTCTCTCTCTCTCCCTCTTCCCCTGCGGCTTGCCAACTGCCAGCAGATGACATCTCCTTTCATGTTTGGGGCTGAGCGGAGGCTCTGAATGTTCGTTTGATTCCGTTAAGATAATAGCTGGTTCACTGTCAGACACAGACTGATCAGTTAAAACCTTAATCACTGCCTGTCTACTCACATGGCACTTATTTTTTAAGAGATTAATCCCCTAAGCACTGCACCAGCATACATTCAGGCTCAAAGAAAAGGGTGGGTTTTTATTATTATTTGATGCATTTACTGGTTCTTTTTTTTTTTTTGCTCTTTTTTTTTCCCCTTAAAAAAACACACATCCTCCTCCCTATCTCTTTTTAATCTGATGCTCAGAAGATACCTGACCTCCTGCACCTCAGCACAGTGCCTCTCCCCTCACACCAGGCACGCACAGAGCCCAGGGCTGCCAGGGGGAGGTGATGCCGCTCCCGCCTTGGGCTGAGGAGAGATTTGCAGGACAGAGTGGTGGGCTGTGGATTAAGCCTGGCTGGGGACTCAGGAGAGCTGGGCTTCAGCCTGGCTTCCCCATTCAGTGCCTGTGTCTCCTTTCTCTTCCCAGCTCAGAGGAAAAAGCTCTGGATAAACATCTCAGAGCAGCGAGCGCTGCCGCTCAAGTGAGAGGCCTCTGTGCACATCAAAGTTCGGCTGGGGAAGTTCCATGTCCACCCCTGACTAGGATTTAGGCAAAGCTTCTTTAAAGCACCTCAGCTTAGCACCTGCCTGCATGAAAGCAGCGTGTCTCCAGGCAGGCTGTGCCGGCATCAGGCCGCAGCTTCCACCGTCCTGGCCATAAGGCAACCGTGGCCCAAAGCCGCTGCCGGCACTACAGTGGCACTGCCAGCACCCAACAGCAAACTGATGCCTCCTCCTGAGCTAGGCTTGGAATTAAAGGAGAACACATCCCACTCAACCTATTAGATGTTGCAGTAGATGTAGGGAGAGAAATGAGGCCGTGATAGGAAGCGCAGCAGCAATAACCTGTTCTTAGGCAGCATTTTGCATTCACAGAGGAGGCTGCCGTCTTCATCCCCAACTTTGAAGGGAAATGGGTGCAGAAAACTCCTTTGCCTCAAAATCACCCTCCAGTTGAGGGCAGAGGTGCCAGACCATGTTTCTCAAACCAGCACACTGCAGCTGCCAAACCTGATGCTGCTTCTTGCCCCCCGTGAGAGGCTGAGCTGGGCTCGGGAATCACAGAATCTCAAGGGTTGGAAAGGACCTGCAAAGCTCATCCAGTGCAACCCCCCTGCCAGAGCAGCAGTACCTAGAGCAGGGCACACAGGAACTCATCCAGCTGGGGTTGGGATGGCTCCAGAGAAGGAGTCTCCACAGCCCCTCTGGGCAGCCCCTGCCAGTGTTCCCTCACCTCAATAGGGAAGTTTTCCCCAGGGGTTTGTGCTCACTCCAGCATCACCAGAGAGGCCAGGCAACGTCTTTGTGACAATTTTTGTATGAAGAAGGAAGAAAAGTAACATCCCCAAGCCCAATGTTTGCTTTAGCAAGCCTAAAGAAAGTTCAAGGAAAGCAAATCTTTTGCTAACTCCTATTTAACATGTTTCAGGCTCCCGTTCCCTGTAACAGACATGAGAAATGACTGACTTTTGCACCAATCTCACTCTGGCCACCAAGCTCCCAAGTGCCCAGTGTTTTGACCTGCTTTTCCTTTGAGGTCATGGCTTTATTTGCATGATGTACAGCACCAGGGACATGGCAGTGCTGGCACACGTGAGGGGTCTCAGAGGTCAGTCCTCAGCACAGAGCGTGCTGGTGATCCTCAAACCCTGACTGGCACAACAAGAGCAGCTCAGCCATGGGATACTGCACTCTGCTTACAAAAGGGCTTCTCTCTCTGACGCCCTGCTGCTGGGGAACCTCAAGTATGGTCTGCCAAAGTTGCTCATATGACAATCCAGCTTCCAGAGAGCAATTTTTCAGCAGCTCCCTGTGAAATACAGACAGGGCTTTGGAGCCTCAGCCTGTGATCTGCCAGGATACTCAGCCCCGGAGCCTTCATTTCCATGTCCTCCTCCTTAATCCCACACGTGCAGCTCCATCAAAGCAGCAACAGCAGTGTCACCAACTCTGGGATAAAAGAGGTGGAATTGCTGGCAGCAAATGATGACTCAGAGTTTGGAAAAATAAAGTTGAAGGTATACAAGAAGAGGTTTTTGTCAGCTGCCTCTGGTGTTTCTTATTTAAAATGAGAATATAGTGAGAGAACAGGCTCTGAGTGCATTCTGGCAAATTTTGGTGAAAAAAAAAAACCTGTCCAAAGCTGTCAAAAGGATCTGAACTTATACAGAGAAGCAGAGTTCAACTGCAGACATTATTCTGCTTATTCCCCAAGACGCTCCTGAGGCTGGGTTCAGTGAAGTTGGAAAAGACATAAAGGAAACAAAACCCTCATGGAAATTGAAAAACAAATGATACCCAGAGTCCCAGGGATAAAGTTTAAGAAAAGAAAGCTTACAGTGGAAAGGGATGCAGAATTTGTTGCTGCAAAGGATAAAGCAATCTCTAACTAATGGAGATTAGGAAGGAACTCTCCCAAAGGACTGGTTATCCCATAAATTAATAGAATCAATAGTGTCGCAGCCCTCAGTCGCAGGGCCCCACATCATTGTATTAAGTGCTACAAGTGCGTGAGCACCCTCAGCTCCAACAGCTGGGGCTGGCAACTGTTGGAGATTACAGCAAGGACAGACAGAGCTCACCTTTGAACTGACCATTCACACATCTCAAAGCAATGCCAAAAAAAGGCCGTGAGTGAAAACACATGAATCTTTCCTGGGGGAAAGCGTGCTGGCTCTTAACTCAAGCCTGACTTGATTTTGATCTTGTATGAGTACGTTAGAGCTGGCAAGAAACATCCTGGGATGTGCAGAAGTCTCCAGACACACTAGAACAAATCATCAGTGTTCATTCAGGCCTGAGTTACTGCCTCCACTATCTACATGGTGAAGATTAGCTGGAGGTCACAGCAAATGCACTTCTCCTGCAGATTTAAGTTAACATACCTGCTTGCAAAGTGGCTTAATGATTTCTTTTATGGAAATAATTGCTCTGCAGAAAGGCAGTCTGTGCTGCAGGTCCTAGATCTTCAGGTGGGCATATTTCTGAGGTCAACACTCCAAATCAGCCCCTCGGTACAGTGTGGTGGGAGAACCATATGGAATTCAGTCTCTGGCCTTAAGTACAGGGGAGGCCAGGCAGTTGCATTAGTCTTTTCCTATCCTACAGTCTAAGCAAAGCTGGCTGCCTTGCAAACGTAGGCACAGGGATGTTCAGAGCACTCAGTTGCTTAATGACATGTTAGCATGCTATTTTGTTAAAGAAATCCAGGCAGCTGTTTTATCATAACAGCTACACCTTCGCTCAGAGATCTCTGCTCTGCCAGGCTAACACTGTTGCATAGCTACCATCTACAGAGATCCTTAATCTACCCTGGGAAGCAGATTAAACTTCCTCCTCTCTTATCAAACTGCAAAAGGATCCTCCTCTGCCTGACCCTAAACTACACGGGCTGTGCACCCACACTCAGAATAAACAGCCTGATACACTCAGGAAGAGCTGCTTGCTAACACTGAGCCCGAGGGGACACTGCAGAGACACCTCATTAATAACAAAGATAAATTAATACTCATTCAAATATGCTCACGTTCTAAACTTGCCAGAATGAGAGAAAGAGACGACTGCTCACTCCTCCCTCTGCCCACCACCCCTCAGGAAGAAGGAAAGCTGGAACAGGCTTTCCCTTTATACTGCCAGCGTGGGATCATGTGAGCTCCAGCCCCTCCCAGCTTAGGAGAACTGAAATCCCACAGCATCACCTGTAGCTCTGGTCTTTTCCATTCTTGATGAATTTTAAATCCCTCCCTCTATGCAAACAGGGCCTTTCCCTCCAGACTTTGGAAGATGAGCAGGTTTTTTTCCTTTCTTTCTTTTTTAAAAAAAGAAGCTTCTTAAACTTCTAAGATACCAAGGGAACAACTATCCAATTCCTTTGTTCATTATTTACTATTGTTGCTCTGGCTGTGCTTGCTTCCCAGACAGAGTTGAGCTTTGCACTTAATGTTGGTATTAATAAATAATAGCCATGAATTAACAATATGCCTCTTGCTACCTTAATTATCTACGTGATGCCCAGGCCAGAGCCTTTGCATGCCTCTGTGCTCACAGCACTGCTGGGCAGGGTTACCAGATCCCTTGTACTGAGGGGAAATTGCTGCACATGGAACTTGCAGCCAAACTTCCCAGGGATATTTGAAGCTTTTAACTCCCACTGAAACTGCAAGTTGCTCCCAGGCTTCCAGCCTGAGACTTGCCCAAGCCTGTGGAGGATCTGGGAGTACACCAGTGTTTCCCTCTGGTTCACACCCTAACTGTGAGATCCTCCCTTCAGTATCTCAGGATCTGGAGACCGTTTCAAAGCGTTAATAAACAAACTAATGCAGAGAAGGGGCCATCTCTGCTTCTCAAAGGGGCACCAGGTGCAAAGAAACAGATCGAGGAACTCAGAGGAGATCACATTAAGGTTTGCTGGAAGCTCTGAAATTGGGAGTGCCTGTCTCCTTGTTCCCATCCCAGTGCCTTGACCTCCAGGACCATCTTTGCTCTCTCAGCAAATGAAAATAGGCAAGAGTATGACAGATTGACCAGTCAAGCTTCCTGGAGGTATTTCCCACAGATTGTTGCTGAGACATACAATGAAAGCGATAAATATCCCACTGGGAAATATATGGCACCTCATCTCCCACTTGTATTGCTGTGAAGAGCTGGGGATAAATGTTAAAAAGGCCTTTTCCCTCTTAGGGGATAAATCCTTCAGGACCAATCCTCTGGTGGGAAGCAGAGAACAACTAGAAAACCCCATGACCCTGCCTGAAACCATGGAGTCAACAAGTGGTCAAGCAGAGGTCAAGAGGCCAAAGTAGGGCCAAAAAAGGATGCTTTCTGCCAGGCCCATCTGCTGGCAAAACAGACAGCAATCACCCAAAAGGTGCAGCACGGATCAAGCTCCAGGACTCAACTGTTTCTTCCTCCAGACAGTAGCAATTATCATAATCAAGCAGTTGACTCCAATTACGCCTTCCTCTCATTACAGCCGAGGGGACGGACGCAGCCACGGCAGCGAAAGGAAAGTTCGCAGCCGTGTCGCCTTTGCATATCTTAATCTAAAATGACAGGGTGTGACACGGGGGGCCGGTGACCCTGCCAGCCTTCAGCTGTTCGTGTGGCAACAATTTCCAGCACCAAATTACTCCCAGGCAGGGCTTGATTGGAGGTTCAAGTCAGCAGGAGAGAGAAGCCATTTAGGGGGACTGAAACATTCTTCACAGCCCTATTTAAATACAATTTACATTCCAGGCTCTGCTGTTTGTGCATTGTTAATTGCACCTTGTACCTTAGTTTCTGGTGCAGTTGAAGGGGTTTTTGTTTTGCTGTTGTTTTACAAAGGCGAGCTTACTTTCTTCTTCTTTTTTTTTCCTAAGGGGCTGTTGTTCTCAGAAGATAGTTTTATTTCCTGGAAGGGAAAATAGATTAGTAGATTTAAAGGCCAGAAGGGACAAACAGATCATCTAGATGACCTCCTGGAGAAGACAGGCCAGGACATTTTACTCAGTAATTCCTGTGTTTCGATTTGTCCAGGCTTAACCCAGTAGCCTGTGTTGACTGAAACACCCATTCCAGAAAGGCAGCCTGGATCCAAAGACGCCAAGAGTCACGTGAATCACTAGTTCCTGGAGTAGCTGGTTGCAGTGCATAATCATCCCACGGCTGGAGCAGTCACAGGCAGAGATCTGAACAGCTTCTGGGCTGGAGAGACAGCGTGGACACTTGGATTCAGCCTGTTTTCATGGTATCGTCTCACAGTGCTTAGGAGACAGAGGAGAGCATCAATCCTCAAATGCTCACCAGCTAAACTGAACAAGGCAGGCAAGTAAGAAGCTCTGTTTGATAAACCCAGCATTTGCCTGTGCTGAAGTGAGAGGCTTTCAAATCACAGCAGTTTGGTCTGAGTTTGTGCCAAACTTACACTGACTTGGTCATTCTTGGACAGGCACTCTGAAAAATTTACTGTCCTTTGTTTGCTGGATCAGACTGGCCAGGGGAGGATGAGATGCATTGGTTAGAGCCTGATAACTGGACAGTCCATGGGCCATTTTCAGCATCTTTCCACTGACCAAAGCAAAGTTGGCAGGAGAAACAACAATGTGGGAACAGAAAATTGCTTAGATAGAGTGGGGGGGGGAAAAAGCCAAAGTGGTTCTGGTTTGAGTTGCTTTTCTTCAGTCCCTCTAAATGGGGCAAATAAACTCCAGGAAGAGCATACACCCAGGTTTTTGCATGACTAAAATATGGTGCAGAGATCATATTTACCCCATAGTCCTAAATTCTGTGAATGCTGGCAATGAACCCTCTCTCTTCTAGGTAGTGTCAAACAGCAGGTCAAATCCAGACAACACAGTGGGCTTTCTAACTTAAAATCCCCTATTTTTGCACTAACTCTGCTTTACTGCACATTACCACACTGTGTGGAGACAGAGAAAAGCCTTATTCTCTAACATCACTCTAACACATACTGTATCAGTTGCCTTTCGTGAGGTTAATTCAATGAGACTATGGACAGCAAACCCTTCACAGCTGCATTATGGGGGTGTAGGGGTTTACCTCTTCTCAGACAAACTGAACAGACCAAAGGCTGACTTCCAACCTGGTGCTAACCTAAAGCAATAAGTTTTCCAAGTCCCTTGCCTTGGCTATGCAGGAAGGTTGACTGCAGACATGGAAAATGGATGTTGCATTTCCAAACTTGGGTGGAACTTCAAATCTCATCTCTGCCTGCAGAAGAGAAAATAAACCCCTAAACCCAACCAAACCCAACCAAAACATCTGCTGGGGGAGCACAAGGATAAAACATTGCAGAACTTCTCACTTCTCTTTTTCCAGCTTGTTCTGCTGCTGAGTTTGACATGTCAATGTCTTTTGCAAGTGTACTAGATGATTTGTGACCGTGGGCTTTCCACCAGGTTAGGAGCCAGTTTTGGATGTCTAATAGCTGGAACTGGGAGCCATTTCTGGGTCTCGGGCCTGCTTGCTTTAGCAAAGCCCTGAGAGCTTTCACTCAGTTGTACATCAAAACCAGTGAGCTATTATCAAGGTGACTGCCAGCAGGGAGGCAAAACTACCCCATCCTGCCATAAGGGAAAGGTTTGATTCTACCCTGAATGGCACCAAGCAGCACTGTCAGCTCCCAGCTATTTTGGCATTCTTTTCTTTGAGCCCCATCTGCTGGAGTCCCACGATTTCATGGCAGATTTTATCTTGCACTCCTTGGTTCATATTTAAAAAGCCCATTTTTAACCTTGGCAGCCAAGGACAGAAGGCATAAGCCCCAAGAAATGAATGAAAGAAAAATGATTCAATCTGAGGAATTTCAGGATAGTCCCATCATGTCACAAGTTCTGAATGCTTGTGGCTGGAAATATCTGGTGCTGCCATTGGTGAAAATAACCTCAGGGGCCTGGTTCTCATTTACATGAAGGTCCCTTCACACCAGTCTGGCAATGTTGGAAGCTGGTGTGATATAAACAGAGGTGTTGGTGTAAATGACAGCTAAGCCCACTTGACCCCGCCAAGCTTACTTCTAATTTACTCCAGCTCTGGGGAGGTCTGAGTTAGACATCAGCTCAGTAAAACCTGACGGAGAGACAGACAAATGTACTCCATAACCTGCTGCTGCTGCTGCTCCAGAGGCCTCTGAGCCAATTATTTCAGTGATCTCACTCCTCCCTTCCTTCTTCTTGCTCTCCCCCTTTTTCCCATCATGTGCTCGCTTCCAGCACACGCACGTCCTTCTGCAACAAAAAGCAGTGCCGCAGAGGAATGTGGAGAGTTTGAAAGCCCCCTGAGAGCAGGTAGATCCATCTGAGTGAGAGTGCCTGCCTCCTCCAAGTCAGGAGGGGAAGGCGGGAGGAGATCGGTTTACATAAGTACTTTGCCATATGAAGAAATAATTTAGTGGTATTAATAGAGGTTAAAGTTTCCCAGGAATCCAAAACAGGCCCCGCAGACACAGGTGGGTTCTTTCACTCACAGGGATGGGGAGGGTAACCTGACTCCCTGCAGTGAAGGGGAGAGGGGAGGGCACTGGGGGCAGAGGTTCTGCCATGGCCTGTGGTGTGAGTGGAAGGAGCAGAGGGTCACGCTGCCTGCGGCCCGTTTACTGCAGGACACGGTGGGCTGTGGGACTGGGGCTTTGCTGAGGGATGCCACAGCCATGCTGTTAACCCCTGGGGAGGACAGGATTTGCAGGGGGTGCTGGCTATTTAGGAGGTAGAAGCCAAGTTCTGATCAGGAAGGGATATGGGTATACGACACTGGCAACACTCACACATACACAAGCATGGGCCAAGCACTGCCCAGCACACCTGCCATGGCCTGGGCACACTCCTCACGTGGGCAGCAGGAGCACGTGGCTCTGCAGACACGTGCATGCACCAAAGACACTCAGCAACGCGTGTGAGGCGTGCTGCACAATCATCTGCATGGCAATATCTGCTCTTTTCAGAGCTCAGATCCCACAGACCAACCTGAAATCACCTCCTGCTTCACAGAAAGCCCCAGCTGATGCTCAGCTATGATTCACCTCCAGTGCCTCCTGGAGAGCAGGACTTCATCCTGACTGAATGGATAAAAATGACATGGAGCACAGAGGGAGCGACAAGAGATTAGCAAACCTAAACCCCTTTGTTTAGATTAAGATCCAAGATAACGTTGCTGGTTCTAAAGCACAGACCTTTTTATGGCCCAGGGAGTTTTATGTCACCCCCAAAACAATCATCTCTCACAGCTCTAGTGATTCTGGTGCTTTCACCCTATAAAACACATGGGACCAAGCTCCAATCTACCCTACATGGGGCTGCCTTGCACTGGTTTGGGATTTGGCCCACAGACCTTCCCCCAGCACGTGGCTGTTGTTCTGCTCTGAAAATGACTAACAAAGGAAAAGGAATATTTGTTAACATTTGTTTTCCCCCACTGAAAAGCAGTTGCACTTTCTAAGACACTTTTTTTTCCAGACAACTAAATCCTTTAAAAATATTCTCTAGACTCCATAAAAGTTCTGTTTTCCCTGGATTCTCCCCTGAGTTATGAAAAGCTAACTTAAGAGCTTAGAGTTTGGTCATGATCAGAAAGCCAACTCTGTAGAATAGCAGCTTGTTGTGTATTCAGACACACATCTGTTAACTTAGTGGGGAATATCAGAGCGAACTGCAGCTCCCACACAGCCAAAGGACAACAGCCAAGACACTAAAAAGAGATGAGTGGGTTTTTGGGTATCCAGGCTAAGACAGATGGAGATTTGAGATGTTTGGGATGACAGAGGCTCAGCACGCTCTGGAAGAGCAAGGTCCTTTGATGGATACCCCAGCTTGGCACAACAAAGTTTGTAGCTGTTGGGAAACACCTGTGACACTCCCACTGTTTACTCTTTACTCCACAAACACTTGGCAACATCAGGATTTTAACGGCAGCATCATCAGTTTCTTCCAAAGAGCCTCTGAAAAGGTCAGATGGTTTTTTGCCAGGAGCTCTCAATACATAGGCCAGGAAAAAAAAGAATCTATGCATCCAGCCATCCCTCCATCCACACATCAGCACAGCATCAGGGCACTGGCAGCACAGCCTCCCCTCCCCACAGAGGGACCTGTGTGGAGCCAACACAGCCTGGCATGGACAGCACATTGCTCACACCACGCTGCAATGGGCACAGATCCCCTCCTGTGCATCAGAACAAGCAAATGACGAGGCTCGAAGGATACCCAGCACTGAGGGGCTTCAGACAGTCAGAAGAAGGTGAGTTTTTTTTCCTGTAGCTGCTTTTCTAGACCAGAACTGTGCTCCAACACTGCCAGAATCAAAGAGATAGTAATACCCTCTCTGGTTCACTTAAACATCAGTTTGTCTGGGGCGTGAACTCTGCCAACAGCAGCTCCTGCAAAGTGCTCAGCTCTTGCTCCCCCTCTCCCCTCTCCTTCCTTGGGTATTTTTCCCTTTTAAAAGCAGCTTTCTCTTTTCCTCCCTGCTCTTACCTCGCTCCCTCTCTACCTCCCTGTAGCCTCCCAGAAGCACTGGCGTGTTTTTAACCCAGGCATGAAACAATCCCACAGCCACAGATTGTGATGTTTCAGATAACATACGGAGAATGTAAATCCTGTCAGCAAGTGCAACAGCCATAAAAGGCTAAAATGGATTCCTGTGGATTAGAAATAAAACACAGAAAGGGCCCTGTTCTCTCACTTTCCTCATCCCACAACCTCCTCCACCTCCCCTAAGCCCTCCCCTCTCCTCATTCCCCTTCAAAAAAATCGCCTGGAAATGCAAGGGGTGGGTTTTGTTTTTCTTTGTGTTTCCCCCCCCCCCCCCAATCAACTTAAAAGCAAACTCCAATACATTCCAGGAGAAGGACTGCTACGAAAACTAAAACCAGAAAATGCTTAAAGATGTTTTAATGACTTAAACACAGGGCTGGGATTGTGTCTAAAAGTTTCCACATTGAAAAAGAAAGAAAGAAGAAAGGCAAAGTCAGTATTAAATATCTCCCCACTACCACTGTGTTTCTCTCTTGATCCATCTGATTTAAGCAGTGTGTTATTAACGTGGCCAGTGTGGACAGACACCAGCCTACACCTAAGCAAAGTTGACACTTCTGTTCCAAACCAAAGGCACAACAGAAAAGGCACCTAAAAATAATGATGGCCACGTGAGTGTGGGTCCGAGAGGCTGTTAACAAGCAGCTGACAAGTTTCTGCTCTAGGAATTAGACCCTCATTTAGAGAGAGATTAGCAGAAATCTTCCTTCTAATTACAGAACAAGCCCAGAGATCTCTCTCCCTGGTCCGAATTTGCTGCTTGGGGCTGGAAGCATGTGGCCGGCTCAGCAGACAAAGAGCCTCCCTCCAGCCCGAGGTTTGGTTCAAGTGCTGCTTCAAAGCCTGGGGGTGAGGTGAGGGGGGGGGGGGTCAGTTCTCAGCGCCCTCTGAAGCCAACCCATGTAATTTGTCACGACCAGTAGCTTGTGTTGTGGAGGGGCCTGACTGCTGATCTGGCATGAAGGGCTGAATCGAATCCTTTCAGGGAGCAGACAGTGCGGTTCTTCTAGGTCACGGCAGAGGTTAGGGCAGGGCAGGGTGCTACAGCTGCCTGCAGTGTATTTGGCCTTCGGATATGTTCAAAGAGAGATGTGGGGAAAGCCCCATGCTAAAGTGCTGGCTTGTGTGCAGGAGCAGGAGAGACAAACCTCCTGTTCAAACCAGCAGCTGAGAAGTGGGGAGCATTTTGTTGAAGTGAGAAAAATCCAGAGAGTGTACTGGGCAAAATGTGAAAACCCCAAATTTGAGTTGCTGCTTTGAGGCTGTGGAGAGGTTAAACATCATCAGACAGCAAACAGGCTGAGCTTTGCCCAGTCACCCATCTTGTTGACATATATAGACACACACAGACAGACATAAGATGTACCCACAGACACAGCTGCCCCCCAAAACAGTCCAGTCTCTGTCAACAGTGTGGTAGAAAAGCTTTCAGTGTTGCAGAGTAAAAAACACTGTCTTGGTGGGAACTTCAGAAGGTTCCTGTGCCCCAACTAGAGCCAAACTTCCCATTCCTGTCTCCTACATCCCACCTCTACCCCCTCCCAACTTTGCTCCACCAGTATCAGTCTGCACCTACAGGGTGAGAGCCTGCTGAGAAGACAGAACTGCCCAGGAGAGATGAACAAATCCTGGACACAATGACTTGGGCTGAAGAACCATCCAAAGGTGTTCCTCGGAATTCCCAGAGGGGAAATGCAAAGGGCGGAGGGGGGGGGGGGAATTGAGGAAGCTTCTCACAGTTCATCACAGTTCTCCAACCATTTCCACAGGATCTGACCCTCTGTTTCCTCTCAGCATATTTAATCTTCTGGGGACAACCCAAGGGATTCAAAACCTCCTGCCTGCAGGCAGTAGGGTGGTTATCTAACCAGATCATCTGATTGTGTAATGGAGTCTTCAATGAGACCACACTGCTTGGCACCCACTGAAAACCTCCCTTCCTATTTGTAGCCTGGCCCTGAAACCACCTGCAACAGGAGCTGTTATGGACAGGAAACAAAACGGGGTTTGTTTCTTGTTTTCCCCCAAAGTCAAACTTGATGGACCCAAGGCTCTTCTTACAGCTTTGAGAGGTGGAAAGTCCTCTCTTGCAAGGACCTTCTGGGAAAAGAAACCTGCTTGGGATCAGAGGATCTACCAAACCTCATCTGAAAGTCACCTCTCTGCTATCCACTTCATCTTCTCACTGCACAAAGGACCTGCAGAGACTCAAACCCACAGCTCCTCAGCAGCCACTCTGACAACCTCTCTCCATCTTTATCCAAAAGCTCATTTCTCTTTCAAAAGTCAGCACAGGGGAGGGGTGGTTGGGTGGTGTTGGGATTTTTATTGACAACGTGCAAGCGTGTTTCAAACCCAGATGTCCATCCAAAAGAGTAGGAGGCCGTACTCAGACTTCCCAGACCACAAAGGCACACAAGCTCAATCTCTTTCCAGCCAGAGTTTCCATTGTGTTCTTCCCAGATGAACTTCTAAAACGTGTGTGTGTTAATATGTATCAGTGGGTGTGCAAATGTGAGTGTTTTTCCTTCTCTATAATAAAGGGGAGCAAGGCTTTTAGGAGGTTAATAAACCAATCTGTTGCCAAGTTGGATATATGCATGGAAGGGGGGAGCTGAGGGTTTTAATCCCAGTTTTTGATAAAGAGAAGACATTCTAGTCATAATAAAACGTGTTTTACACTTGAAGGGAGGAATAAGGGGGAGAAAAAAGGAAAGTTTTGGCCAGGCACTGCAAGCTCCTGAGCCCAAACAATGAGGTTAAGAAACATAACTGTAACGCATTAGTAAATTGACAATGAAATTGCAGTTACTTCACTGGCTCTTTATTAAATAAACACAGCCTGAAATGGACCTGTCTGCCCCGGAGGTATTTGTATAGGGTTCATATTACTAACTCAACACTGCTGCTAAGGCACTCTCAGGCACTGCACACCCTGGAGTGCAAACACATTCCAGAGCAGACCCTGCAAGGTGGGGCCAACCTTGCTTTTCCCCTTGTCACTTTTTCCTTTTCATTTAGACCCCAGCTTTTAGAGCCACTGGCTGCTACCATGACATTTCATCCCCAGGCACAGCTCCTTTCAGGAGCAACTGAGAGAACGGCATGTGTGAAGATACACGCTAAGAGCATGCTCTTGAACTGGCTCTCTCCCACACTCTCTGTCCCTCTTCTTGCCCCGGTCTTACCCCTGGGAGAAGGTCCTTGTCTCCCAGGACTCTGTCACATCCTGTCCCCAGCTCTCTCAGTTCTTTTCCTGATCAACAGTTAGCCCTTCCTACTAAGTCACAACCTCAACAACAAAATCACACAACCCATGACAGCACACACAGCTCAAATCAACAGCCCCTTGCAGCTACAACTCCAAGCAGCAACGATCACCCCCCTTCCCACTCCCTGGCTGTCACACCTCTCCACACAAGGGGCTTTCAACAACCCCTCTCGGTCCCTGTCCTCAGATTTATCAATGTGATGGACAGCCCTGACACTTGGGCTGTGGCCTCACCCACAGCCATCCAACACTGCAGTTACAAGTGGCAGCTGTAATCAACAGCACAAAGCTATTGCATTTGGAGATACAGCTGCGACTCACATGTGAGGTGAAAAGCCATCTTACAAAAGCTCACCTGTAGTTCTACTTAACAACTGATAGTAGTCAAGATACCTAGTCAAATCCCAGCCCTCAAAAAAAGCTCGGGTAATCCATCCCTGCAGACACGAACATGTTGGAGACAATAGGAACCTCAGCACGTTCAGCACCTTGGAAGGCCTTGAACAGCTGCCAGTGTCCTTTGGAGATGGGCCAAACCAGTTCATAAGATGTGAATGATAGAGATTCTCAGCAGCCCATGGGGTCTGTAGCAGGCTGTGCTACTGTTAGCTTGCATGGTCATGACACGCTTTCCCCCTTGTTCTAAGCCGTACCTCCTGTGGAGCCTGGTTTGCTCAGGGAGGAATTCTGTTTCTGTCTGCCAGCAGAGAGGAAATGCTCTGCTCTTCTTTCATATGTGACCAAAACAAAAAGAAGCAGTGGATTAAGATTTTCTTTCTCCCACTGTCATCAAGGGCTTTATGGGAAAACATCAGACTCTCACAAAGGTAAAATACAGAGGTAGGACCAATTGTGTCCAGCAGAGTATTTACCTGTCATCCAACTAGTCTTCACCTAGACTCAAATCTTCCCCAGCTACTTAAGGCTCATGTTTTCAAACCTTCACGTAGAAGTCTGATGTGATGAAAAAATGCACCAAAATTCCTTTTCTTCTGGAGCAATTTCTTCAACACCTTCTACACAAACCTGAACCTTGGAATGAGAGCAAGGCCAATCAGCCCATGCCGAGCAACCTCGATGCACGTTCCTGCAGACAGCAGCCAAAGGCAGGGTGATGATGCAAAGCAAGAAGCAGAGATGCAGTCACTGGTGGGAATTTCAGTAATACAGAAGAAGACAGGGACATTTTGTACACATCTCAGTGACACAGAAGACAGCAGATGAAAAGAGCACTGTAAAAGCACGGTACAATAACATGATGTGGCTTTATGAAATCTAAGTGCCAGAGACAAGGGCAGGGATGCTTTGCAGTGCACGTACAGATGGGTGTAGGGATCACTAGATAGTGGTGATTTGGGCTCCTCCTTTTTGTGCCTTTTCTTCAGATGCCAAACTGCATTAGAATCCATCAGGATCAAGCTGACACTGAGTATTTTCTTAGACATCCTGTTTTGCCAGATCAGCAAATGGTGGGTTTGGCACATTTAGCCTTTAGAAGAGTTTAACCAAGGAGGGGAGAGGCAGCAAATTCTCACACTGTTCAGGACCCTTAAAGCATGAGTGACTGTCTCTTCCCAAGAGACAATGCCCCAGCTGCAGCAGGGGCTGCTGGCGGGTGGAAACCCCTGGCTGGCTGTGTGCAGGAGGTGAGCCCAGTCTCGCTGGGATCCCGTCTGGCCTTGCAGCTGAATGTGAAATCACAGAGATATCTCCTGCCTTGCCAAAAGCAGTTTTAATTTCGTAAGGGAGTGAAAGGGAGAGCTTTCCACTGGCTTCCCTCTTTCATGCAGACTGGTGGATTTTTGGCCTCCTTTTACCCCCCCACTCAACTCTGTCGAAGCCTCCAAGTTTCCCTCTGGAAATTCCATCCTGGGATGGTTTTCTCTTTGAGTTACCTGTTGCAGACTCCTCAAGTCCAACCCAAAAGCCTCCAGGGGCCAGGATTGAAAAGCTCTGCAAATTTAAGTGGATGCAGGTAGGAAGATGCCCTTGTTCGTATATTTGACCTGCCTTTGACAGGAGTCTCTTGGACAGGAGTCAACCTTAGCAGTGAGTTATATCAGTCGCGTCTCGGAGTTTCCCTCTTTCCCCATCTATCCAGAGGGTTTTACACTTTCTCTAATCCTCACCGTGGTTTGTCTCTGCTTTCAGAAAGCTCCCATCTTTCCCTTACCCAGTTTCTAGGCATTCACTTGACATCTGGTAAAGAAGGATATAAGCCACTCTGCAATGAAATCTTACCCTGCCTTTTTCCAGTCTGTCTGACAGAGAACAAGTCAGCTGTGGGCCTCACCAACAATTTTAAACAAAACCTCACAATCCAGCAGGTCAGGCCATTTTAGCATATGTACCTTTTATTTGTAGCAGACTGTTAATAATTAAGTGATGCCTTTCATACAGACATTTACAATAATTTAACCTTGCCCTTGCTGTGTAATTTATTCTTTGCAGAAGCCAATAAAAATAAAGGCCCCATATTTCGTCTCTCTCTCTCTCATTCTCTGTACATATATATAAATATATATACACACACATATATCCAGAATGGTGTAATAGGTTTCACATATTGTTCCATAGGTATCATTAGGGTAACAGAGCCAAGTGTCTCAGTTCATATGACTCTCTTTATAGGTGCCTTATAATCCACATAAAATTGAGTTTATGTTTCCTCTCCACCCACTGATTCTAAAACAAGATGAGGAAGGGTTCTCTCTCTCTCTCTCTTTTTCCCCTCTTAGTTCCAGTCCTCTCTGCACCAAATTCAAGTTTTGCCATTGGTGGCAAAGACTAATCCCAACAATGACCAAGCTGCCCATCACTTGCAATCCATCTCTTGTAGTGTCTTCCCTCTGACCATGACAAGTATTAAAGGCTCCAGGAAAAAGGTTTGAGCAATGACCATAGCAGACAAGTATCAAATCACCTGCCCGGGGAGGAAAACCCTTTCCTTAGTTTGTGAGTCATGACTCCTGTTTTCTAAAGCCACAGAACAGAGAACCCAGCAGGTAAGTGAAATAGGAGCAAGGGCAGGGACTAAAACCAAAGATTTATTTCCTCTCCAAAAAAAAAAGAGAGGAAAAAAACCACAGGACAGAGGAGAGGGAAAAAAGAGCCAAAGCTAGTACTACTGGCTTCACTTCCACACAAAGTCCTAAAGAGGCTACACACAGAAACAAAAGAAACATATTTTCCCCAAAAGAAACATCAGTAAAAACACATTTAATAAAGCACAAAAAATTCCATAAGACTTAAGAGACCTGATGCTCTGGAAAGTGCAGGGCTGAGCACTGTGTGTCAGCCAGCAAGGCTAAGGAGACACGGCCCTATGCCTGTGCAGACTTGCTGCTCCAGCAAGGAAGAGCTGGAGAGCCTGGTTTGTCAATCTAACCCCTCTAAACATAACCAGGGTGACCAGCACAGCCCAGCTTGACCTGATCCAGGCAGCTACGAAAAGGGGCTTAGAACCTCAACTGGACTATGAGTAAAGATCAGCTTTAGTCTGCTTTGAGGTGTACTCTGAAAAAGCTCCTGCACTAGATATTCCATCTTAAAGGCAACTGTGCCATGGAATTACACATCCAGGTTATGCTGGAGAGGCCCAGACATGTACAAGCACTATGAAGCTTGGAGCACATGGGGCCTGGTACCTATGGTTCAAGTAGGGACCCCTCCCCCATGCCATACACATATAGCAACACTTCAGAAAGTTTCCATTCAATCCCAGTCACAGCTTTTATTTTTCCAGGGTCCTGTAGAGCAGCAGCTCCTAAGGGACACAAAAGCCATGCCTGAATTGCTATTGTTGTTGTTGTTCACCGGTGTGATGGGGGAGAAAGGGGCAGGGACAGCACGGCTACTGGTCCCTGGTGCGAGCACACGGCTCTTTGGTCCATATGAGGTGATGGAAAACTTTCCCTAGCATCAGGTGTTGCTGCTGAGTGTGAGCTGCTCCAGTTACACTCTCTGCAAGTGTTATAAACACACAGGCACAATCTAAATATTTATGGCACATGAAATCTCCCGTCTGCTGTTCCTCAGCAGAGAGAGGATAGGAGGGAGGGTGGGACGGTGAGTTAAGAGGTGATTATTGTGTAGGGCCTGTAAAATCAAAATATGGAATCAAGATGTATTTAGTCTCCAGGAATGGTCACCACAGAGAGGAGCCAGATGTCAGCTCCCTAACATTGATCCAAGAAGTTTGCCACAGACTGGGGTCAGCTGGCCCAAGCCATGGCCAGGGGAAGCACTCAGCAGCTTCCCCTGACTGAAGCATTGCTGTTTCACACCAGATGGAAAACATGGCCTTGGTTTTGTGGTCTTCCTTTTCCTCTCAAGCATCTCCTGAGAGACTGATTGCTTCAGCTCATAAAAACCTTCTGGAGCTGTGAAGGAGGAGTAGAGCAGGCTGGGAAATTATTTTCCTGCCCTTGACAAAGATTATGATAGAATTTGTTTTCCTATTCTTTCTATTTTTGCTCAGATCTCTGGAGAGTTTGTTAATGACTGAAGAAAAAAAGCCCAACACACCCAAAACCCAACAAAACAAGAGAGTGCCAAAATGGGGAAGTTCAGTGTGTTTCTGACACAATTGCTCATTGATCCAGCCTCAGTATCTGAGGTTGAAAGACCATCTTGCCAGAAAGGAGAAGTGAAGCTGCTTTAGGAGAAACACTGCACTTGCCAAAGCTTGGGAAGTTAGCACTGACTGAAAAGACCCCAGCAACAGAATCCTGTCTGCACTGGTCTCTGTTGCTAGCAAATGCCACTTCAGTCCATTTCACCACTACAGCAGGAATCAAGCACACAGTTAGTTGGGTAGCTGGACAGCCCACCACCAATCCAGGTCATCACAGACCTGACATGGAAAACACATTTTCAAGACCATGACATACTATAATTCCCAAGGATGTGTCTGCCCAGAGATGAAAGACATAGAGGGCAAGAGCATCATCCTATCTGTTCATGTAAATTCAGCTGAGAGCCCTGACCCACGACTGGCTTGAGCAGACAACCCCTGTGGCCATCTGCCTGGAGAGCTCGCAGGCAAGCTCTCAAGGTGCTGCCCAGACTCCTAATTCAGATTTTGCACTATTATTAGAAGCAAAATCCCATACAGAGGACAGCTGCTTTTTGTTTCCACGGAGGTTAAGACATTTACAGTGTTAGATATTGCATTGGTGGCTCTGAATGAAGGTTTGGCAATGTCCAGCTGGAAATAAAGCAAGTCCTTCCTCCAGGTGCTGGCACTGCTGCCCTGTTCCAACAGAGCCATTGATTTCTATCAGGAAGGGTGACACCACAAAGAGTAATGGTTTTCTTGCTCCTCATGACTTCGGTTTCTGGCTGTCAAATCTCAGAGAACCAGCACATGGGAATTTGTGTACTGCTCTGTTTTCAAAGGAGTGTGTTCAGTTAAGGTGGGGCCTCCAAAGCTATTTTCAGCTCAGCACAAATAACAGAGCAGAAGCCTTTGACGTTTTTCCTGAAGGAGTCCCAGGACCAAATTAAAAAATCTAGGCAATTTAAACTCCAATGAGGGAATTGATACCACCATTCCCCTTGATTTGTGCTATCTTTGGTGAGTTGAAGCACAAGCCAGTGAAGAGCAATGGGAGGACTGGTGGGAAGGAACGTGTGGGGTACAGCTGAGGTGAGCTTATACCAATCGCGACCTCATTTTTATGTCCAAAATACAGGCTCAGTTTCTTCTCAGATCTGCCTCTGCAAAAGTTGCCAAGCAGCAACTCTTGCCTTTAAGGAAGTACTCCAGTGCCTCAAAGGGCTGAGGGCTGGCTGTTGCCAAAGTAGAGTAAACAAGCCAATTTCCACGTCCCCCGGAACTGGGAGCGCGTCGATAATCACTCAGGAGAAAGTTTAAGTGGAGCCAGGCCTGAGCAATAACAAAGCCAGGGCACGTTCGAGTTGGCACACCCAGCTGGATGTTTACACTCACACCCACAGAGGCGCCAACCCCAATCTCCTTCCATTGCCACGATAGGCCTGATTTTGCAGGGCTTCCAAAGGCACAACACCTCCTGCCCTGCAGAGGAATTTTCCTCCCAGAGAGCTGAGAAGCTTTTCCATAGGAAGCTGCAGCTGAGAAAGGTGCTATTTTTCATGTTGCAAACACGTAAAGTGAAGCATCATCTGCTGCTTACATTCCATAAGCCACACACCATCTCTGCCAAAAGCTGCAACAAAGGTACTCACTCCAGTGGACTCATAGACTCGCCATGGCCCTTGTCAGTGAGACAAGGGGTAGCTTTTCAATTCCTTTCATTATGTATTTCCAAGGATCTCTCATTTAAACATCTCCTATGCATCTCTACAATCAACATGAAGTACCTTCCTCTAGGGGCAGTTCATCCAACTGCACAGCCAAAGGTAAAGCTACTGTGGACATAAAGAAGTCTCCATGCTACCCCATGCCAGAGCTCCAATCTCAAAAAAGCCAGAAATCTCCAGCTCAAAGTAATAGACACATCTGCCAACAACTTCTACGTTTTTGGAACTTCTCTATAGATTATTTCATTGCCAAGAAAAAGAAGAGATATTTGTGATGGTGACTGAAAAGCCTTAAAATTCCAAGTCAGATCCTCAGTGGTGTAAACTGGAGCTGCTCCAGTGAGTCAAGAGGACACTGCCAACTTACACAGGTTGAACTGGCTCTCTAGTTTCATCCTCCTGACTCTGTAGCACACATGGACAATTAAAGGTAGCTTATGGAGGTACTATATGAATATCTGCCACCCTTTCCTCTTGAGATATCCAATTGGAAAAGAAATACAAGGGCAAAAACACAGAAGTAAAACCAAGTATTTGCTCCTACCTTGAACTTAGAGGTGGCTGGTGTGGCATGAATGATGGGAACTGAAAGCTGGATGGACAGAGAGTGTCTGCTGATACAGTGGCAGGTACTTTCCTTGAAGGCACTGGTTCTGTCCTGGAAACCAAGGAGGAAAAAAAGGTCTTTAGTTTGTAACAGGGTTGTGAGTATTAAAAGCAGGTAAGACAGGGAGGTGTTTCAATACCAAAACAACAGAAGCATGGGGGAGTTCTATAGAAAACACGTGCTTAACATTCAGCAGGTGCTTAGGTTTATATGAAGTGCAGCTCAATAAATTTCCTAACTTTCCTGTCCTGAGGTTCTTCATGAACAAAGTTTCCCCAGGTGGGTCTCATTCAGAACCAGGGCCTTATTTAATATCAGGGAGGTTCTTTTGATCTGTCAGTCTCCTGCTTTTCATGATGACTGAGACATCTTTTTGAGCAGTTTAAGGAAATGTGTATTAAATAAAGGCCTTTATTCTTAGTCTTTAGAACTGAAAAAAAGAGAAGTATATAGAAAACAGAAGATATACATGGATTATGACAGCATGCAACCAAAGATCTTCCTGAAGGTGTGTGCCAGACATACACCAGACTGTGTCGCTGGCAAATACATATGCATATAGCAATAGTCCCCATTATCTTAACCAACTCCCACTGGTAAAGTGACTCCCAGGACTGAGTGACACAGGATTGGGCCCTTTGTACCCTACAGAGCATTTAAAAATGTTATTTAATTCCCTTAAAAAAATTATATGTAAACCAGTTGTGACCTCCTGGCATCTGATGAGTTTAATGGAGAGTTTGCTCTGCAGAAGGAACAATTCCTTTGTTAGGCTGGAACATGCTGAATTTAATCTCAGAATGAATTTTTATGGCCAAGACATAACCCACTCTTGAAAAGAAAGAGAGTTTCTAATGGAAAGGCTGACACAATCTGAGTTATAGAGCTATAAATGACAGCACTTTAATCATTCGATTAAAGTGACCCATCACTCCCAACAAAGGGGTGCTCGAGCCAAAGCTATTGCAGCAGGTGGAAGGATCCTCCATTGACTTCAGAGGTCTTTGGAGCAGGCCCAGATTGTTCCTGGGCTTCAACTGTTTGACATTCATTTCAATCCTTATTCAGCAAAATGTTTAGACACGTGCTGGATATTTATTGTTTGTGTAACCTGGAACTAATCTCAAGTTTCAGATCAGGCCTGGATGTAACTCTTTTTGCCAACTGGTACATGGATGAGCTCGTTTAAAGAGGCCCTGATGTGAATTTGAGGTGGTGTTTTAACTTGGCTTTTTTGGTGTTACCCTGATTGCTTTAGTGCAGTTGTCAGCTTTTGTTCAAGCACATATTGACACTGCAGTGCAGTGATTTTAATTGTGTGCATTTAAAGAAGAAACTCACCCCAACTGCCTCTCCGGTTATTTGGGGTTTCATTTTCATTCTTTTCATGTTTGGGGGAAAGAAGAAGAGACACGGGAGGGGGGGGAAAAAAAGAGACAATGGAAGGTTGAAAATTATTTGATTTCAGGAAAAAAATACTTCTGGCAATGAAATCAGGAGCAGCAGCAGCAGGGTTTGTGAATAGGAAAGCTCACCGACTAAGCTTAGGGGGAAGAAGAAATGAATTGAGCTCTGAAACTTTACCTTTCTTTAATTATACAGGTGACATTTCAGACATTTCAGTCTGATTTTTTTTCTCTTTGCATCTGCATATTGAAAACACCCTTTTCAAAATACTTTAAAAAAAAAAAAAAACACCCCAACCAGCTGCTACAGAACATTTATTTAGTGAAAAGTAAATCTGATAAAAATTCAATTGCAAAGTAGTTAAGGTATTTCAATTTATTTTTTTTTTCTTTTAAAGAAGAAGAATCCCAAGAAAGAAAGTATTTGATGGCTAATAATCTCATTTCAATATAATAGGACCTTTCTTTTGCAAAGAGCAAGACAGGTTAAAAGATATAATTATGACTTTGCAAACTCTCCCAAGTGCTACGAGATCATCTGACAGTTCTGATCCTGGGCTCAGCTCTCAAAGGGGAAAAGTCTTTGTCTAGTTAGAGAGTTAAAGAGACAGGATCCCTATTCCACCCTCTGCCTACATTGCAATTTAACTGTCAGAAAAATCCAAGCTGCAAAATTGTCTTATTCCAACACAGCGCAAGAAAGGAGAGAGAGAGGTTTGAAACTGACCTGTCAAAGGCACCCTGTTTAAAAATGTATCATAGCTTTTAAATATCTTTTTTTTTTTTCTTCTGGAGGTACTTAAAGGTTAAAGATGTGCCAAAGAAATAGAATGGATTTCTGGGGTTTTTTTTTCCACCCCCTTCACTAAAGCTTTTTAAAACAATTAAAACAAGAAAAAAAACCCCATTTTGAAATTAGGATCATCAGAGTAAAAAAAATCCCCTGAAGATCAAAAGAAACACATTAGAATCACATTAATTCTGATTTAAAAAAAAAAGAGAAGGAGAATAAATCCCTTTTTTCAATGGAAAGAGAAACTTTGAGGATATTTAAATAGTGTTTTCATTGTCAGAATTTACAAGAAGGTGGAGCAGAGTGTCTGGAAGAGATGAAGACCAAGGCAAGCACTGAGCCATGAGGAAAGAGATAGAGGCTGCTCTTGACAGTCCATCCTGGATGTTCTTGGGCTCTTTAAAGCTTTGCTTTCTTTAACGTTTCAAAATAGTGAGAGAAGGAGGGGAAAATATTTTCCCCCCATGTAACCAAACAAAAGGAGCCATTTCTAAAGGAGGGTTTCCAAGGAGCCACAAACAAACAAATCCAAATCATTTTTTTACCAAATATAGATGGCAAACAGACAGCTGGACACGAGCAGATGCTTTTACATCGTGCCACCAGCTTGGCAGTTTGCAGTACCACGAGCACATGGTGTTGCACCAAAGCACATCTCAGATCCTGTCTGTACTGCAGCAGCACTTTCCCTCACCCAGGACTGTCTCACAGGATTAGGCCCTGGAGTGCCACAGGGAGCCTGGGGGCTGCAGAGAACCAGACCTGTACCTATAAGCATGTGAGCTGCATGTTCATCTCTTCGAGCATGCAACGTGTTCCCCTCAGCAAGGGCCAAATCTCCCTTTTATTCATCTTACTGCAAGTCAGGAGTGAATTCCTCAGAGACAGCAATTTCCCCACCTGACAGAGATCAAGTGAGAATGTGTTCAGGCTCATTCATCCACCTCCATCAAGACCCAACAAACACTACAATAAACAGGAGTGACTAAGAGGGCTCTTGGCTCCAGCAGCCTCTTTGTGGCCTTTATTTGCTGCAGGGGACCTTGTCTACCAAGGAGCCAGTTGGGTTTTCTTCCTTCCTAATCAGCAAATTGTAACCTGCTCCTTCCCATGTGTGGCTTGACTGATGGTCCTGTCGTCTGTCTGGCAGGGGCACAGGCCAAGCTGTTTCACACACGTGACTGTATGCACCCAGCATGAAGGGAGAGCCAAGGGTGAGAGATTTGTAGCTTTTGGACAAAAGGGTTGCAAAATAATGTCACTCCCTGTCCATCTTTGGCTTTTTAGTTCTTTCCAATCAATGACTCCTCTCCCAGATGCCTGGGTCTCAAATCCACCAGGAAAAATAGGAATCACCTTTGGGCTCTGCAGCTGGTCCTTCTAAGCAAAGGCTGAGAGGGAGGGTACCAGCCTGTCTTATCCTCAAAGTCACAAGCTAAAATCTCACTAGGAGTGAGAGCCAAAGGACACTAACTCAGGGAGTTCTGCGAGTCATAGAAGGAGATCAAAATAGTCCTAAATGAATAATGCTTACAGCCAGACTCGCATTGCATGCATGAGGGCCACACAGCTGAGCTGATGTCATAGACTTTAAGGTGCTTTCAAACATACTCTTATTTGTTTAGATTTATACAAACATCAGTGTCATAGGCTCCAGGCATCCCCAAGCAATACATCCTGAATGGTATCAGTACAACCCAAGGTAAGGGCACCAGCAAGAAACACAAGGGAAAACTTCCCTGTTGAGGTGAGGGAGCACTGGCAGGGGCTGCCCAGAGGGGCTGTGGAGGCTCCTTCTCTGGAGCCATCCCAGCCCCAGCTGGATGAGTTCTTGTGTGCCCTACTCTAGGTGCTGCTGCTCTGGCAGGGGGAGTTGCACTGGATGAGCTTTGGAGGTCCCTTCCAGCTCTGGAGATTGTGTGACAAAGATCAATCTACTGCTCACTGCTCCCCCTGCTAGATTTCCTCCCTTTCCAGCCCTCTTCATTCCTGCAGTTTTGGGTGGGTGAAGAAATAGATGAGCTCTGCAACAGCACTGAATGTCACCATCAGACACAGGGAACTTTGGAATAGTTGTGTATTGGTGCTTATCTTTAACACTTTCATATCTCTAAAACTCCAGTAAATTGGGGTGTAACCAAAACAAAAAGGGGAGGATGGAGGATCTCATTAAAAGAGCTTTGCAAAGTCATTTGCATACCTCCTGCTGCATTGAAGTGTGGCACCATGGTCCTGGATTTCCATAAGACCTCAGGGGTGACCAGGATTTAAGTATTACTCATAAAAAATTAAAGCCAAACTGGACTCCTGCCCTAGGAAATTTGCCAGATTTCTGCTCTTAAAGGAATGATAAGCCTTCGGGATGCTGCTTTTCTGACTGTGCAAAATCAGGGTCAAGTCTGGGATAAGAGCTCTTGATTAAATAGCTCTAATCCCACTTCCTTAATGCTAGAGGGAAGCTTTCCTCTAAGAGCAGGACCAGAAGCCACCAGCAAAGATGAAGGTGTGCTCCTGACAGCCCGAATGGATTATACTGGGGCAAAGGGCTCCTTGGAGGGTGTTCCTTTCATGTATGTTGCTCATAAGAAGACAAGAAAGCTTTCCCCATCCTTTTTATTAAGCTCTCTATGTTCCAAATTGTCCTCACTTTGCCTAAGCCTTCCAAGGGATGAGATGGTGATGGGGTTTCCCTGGTGTAACCAAGAGCAGGATCTGGGTCTCTTTGGTACATATCACATACTAAAGCTGGTTTCCTCAGGCCACTGGAAAGCTGCCAAGATTTGTCCCACTTATCAACCAAAACTCATCTGCTTTGCACATTTTCCTCTTAATCCAACCTGTTCTCCAGCTCATCTTCTCCTGTGTGTGTGTCTGTTTGGAAAGATTTGTGCCTTTGTGTCAGGATCTGTCTAGCTGCTTATGACAGCACCAAGAGGGCTGCAGGTGTCCAAAGGCAATTCCTGCAGGGCAAATCATGGATATAGTTCTGAGGAGCCACAGATAGTGGGGTGTAAGTGTGAGTGTCAGCTGCTGAGAAAAGAGTAGAGAGTGGTAAAGAGCCATGACACACCATGATTTGACACTTAAGTGTGTAGCAGGAGCAGAACACCCACAAAAGGAGAGAGGAAATCAGGAGGTGGAACCCCATGAAGTTACACAGCAAGACCCATGCTTGGCTTTACCACTTTTCCCCCCATCACTTTCCTTCCTTCCTAATGCTGCAGAAACCACCCTCACCTGAACATCTCCAACAGCCTATTCCAACTGGCACCTTCTTGCTGGCCAATTCCACTCAAGGTAACACTAAGCCAGGGTGTTCTCAGATAGGGGAAACATGCAGGTGGTGTAAAGCTAGCGATGCTGGCTTTACGCAGCAGCGTGTGACCCTGCAAGAGCAGAGTACCTGTCCTCAGAGTAATGTCTCACCATCAAAACGTGACAATCTCAGCCGAGCTGTGAGCTGAGCTGCCTTCAGGCTGGGACAGGCTGAGGCGCCGTCCCCACTCCGCAGTCGCTGCCCCCTCAGCGCACAGCACACGTTTCGCTTTGATTGATTTTGTAATTGCTCGTTTAATTGAACAGTTACAGCAACACTATCAGGAAAAGGTTTCAGGGCTGCTAAGGGAGGGAGGGGGGAGGTGGGAGGGTGTGGGAGTGGAAGGGGAATTGGAGCCGGAGGAAGAGGAAAATGGGTTTTTCCCTTTCTGTTCAGATGCAGACGGGGAGATGAGGAAGCAGGGAGACGAGTTCCCTTGAGCAGCACTGAGGAGGAGGAGAGTCAAACCCAATAAATTACAAAGAAAAAAAAAAAGAGAAGAAAAATGAGAAGTGGGTTGAAAAGTGTGGCAGGGCCAGAGGGTTCCAGGGACTGCTTAGCCTCTAACTGACATCCTCTTCCTGCTAGCTATGAATGCTGGCATGAGGAAAGTGGGCCACAGAGAAGGAAAGCTGGGAAGCTGTGTGAGCTGGGAGGGGGGAGGCAAGCAGGAGAAGATGCCTGTGTGCAAGAGCAACATGGAGAAAGAGAGGGAAAGCCATACCTGTGTTAGAGAAGCTGCAAAGACCATATGAAAGCAACATTTCAAGCCTAAGAAAGGGTGGTATGTAGGTAAGGGATATGCTTATCCTTGTGTGAGAGGTAACCCTCCAGGGAATGGGAGAATGGACCAGCAAGTACACACAGGAAAGCCAGAATGTGAAGTTTGAGTGCACATATATGACAAGAAAGCGTGAAAAATAGCCAGAGAGATGGATGGACATCTCCACAAAAGGAGGTGAGGGAGAGAGCTCAGGACACGTGTCAGCTGTGTTTGTCAGTGAGCCTGTTATTAGGCATGCTCTGCTGTCATGCTGTGACACGAGGTTGCCACTTTGCAGCTCTGGTGCCAGGCTGTTTTTCATGTCTGAGACTGTGTGGGCACTGCTTCCCTCTGCCTGGGAACTTTTGGGAACATTTCTACCTCAGATTTGCATCCAGTGCCTAGATGGGTTTCCCAAAGGAGTGAGCAGCCTCCATTTGTCGGCATGGTGGGCGTTTGCATTGCTGTTCAGTGTGTTTGTGGATACTCACGTGGAAGGGGTGGGCATGGACATGTGGAAATCTGCTATCTACCTGTGTGGTGGGCACAGCATACACTCTGCCTCTGCTGCCACCAGCTCAAATGTCACTGTGTGCCCTCTGTGGTACGTGTGTATCTGAACAAGGAGCATGTGCTTGTTGGGTGTGTGTCAGGAAAAGGACAGGAGAATCCAGACAGGGTCAGGGGGGAAGGTGCACACAGAGGCCATGGTGCAGCTCCACAGCAAAGGAGATCAGGTTTCAGGAGAGCCTGGAGCTAGGGCTGGAGGGGACAGGAGGTGGGCTTTGCTGCCTGCATTCCCTGGCAGGCAGCACAAGGCAGGTCTAAAGAATATCCTTCCATTTAGGAGTTTGTTTATTATTCTTAACTAAGCAGCTCAGACAGGCAAGCCAGCAGCACCACATCCACGCTGGCTTCCCAGGAAGGCAGGGAAGGGAGGGACAGGAAGGCAGATTTCCAGACTAGGGGACAAAGGGATTTATGTACCACTGGGCTAGGGAAGGGGGCAAAGCTGCTTTGCCAACTATTTAGAAGGAGTGTGGAAGACACTCAGCTTTGGGATGTCAGAGTGGTTTAGGTGGGGTGCAGCTGGCATATGGCAAACAGGATCATAGCTGATGACTTGCTGTTCCAAAACCCAGCAGTACCTTTGGGTTGGCTTCTTCTTGCATTGAGAACTTCAGACTCGTCTGAAGTGCCACAGAATCAGGAGCAGACTCAGATATGTGTTTTCTAGGGAGGAAAGAGAAGTGATCTCTCTTTTTGACTGTTGAAATTCACTTATTCCATCAGGAGTCACAGGGCACCAAGATATTGGTGGTAAACAGAAATTCCCTTGCCTTGCAAGTGTGTCCATACCAGGGGGTCAACACACATCTCCCAGCTCTGGGTTTTGGCTTATCTGGCCCATCTAGCAAGTATTCAGCTACTGCAGCAATGGGCAAGAACACAGAAACCTAGACAGAGAGTGTATTTCTCATGAGGACAGACCATATCTACCTGTGAGCTCCCTCGTAGCATAGATGGTAGGAAGGGAAGAGTTCTGCACATCTGTACAAAGAGTGAAACACACTGGAGTGTCTTCCTGCATGCTGCTCATGCATGCACACCAGCTCAGCTAAACACCAGCCACACAGAGCAGCATTTTTCAGCCAGCACCTTCCACAAGTGCTGTAGGGCCAAGTGATGGGGCACTCGTGTGCAATGTGTGAGCACACACTAAACCTACCCCTGCTGTAAACAGGGCAGTCAGTGTCCTTGCAGCTCAGAGGGCAGCATTGCAAAGGAGGGACTCTCTCTGTCATTCGCTCAGTGCTGATGTGTGTGCTCACACTGTCATGAAAATGAGGTCAAGGAAGGTCATTCAGTTCAACAGTATAAATCAAGGAGGAAAGTAGAGTGGAAGCCTGTGAATACTCTGGAGATCTGAGCAGTGGGGGGTGGCTGGGGGAGTGGAGGAAGGGTTAATGAGACCGAGAATGCCATACGGGGCTGAAGCAGAAAATAACGGTGAATGAAAAAGCAGCCAAGCAGTGGCAGCCAAAACAGAAGGCAGGAAAGCTCAGCCTCAGGTCCTTTATCCTGCACTATTACCAATGCTTCGTGTTAACTCACAGGATTATTCTGCCAGAGCAGGCAGAAAGGCTCCACACCCTCCAGTCCCAACCCGCTGACAGGAAACCTTTCACTGGAAACTTGCTTGTATTCAGTGCAAAATGTCTCACTTCTGTTAGCAATTTGTTCCCCATCACAAGCATTCCTTGGAGTAGTTTGGTGGGGGTAGGAAGTGGGCCAGGAGGGCTGCGTGCGGGACGCTTCCACCTGGCAACCTGGTTAATAACACAATGGAGCAGCCAGGCAGCCTTTCACCACCCCTCGCTCTCCTCTGTGTACCTCATTCCACCTTTCACCACCCTTGCCTTCATTTCTCTCTTTTCTCCTCTCTTTTGCCAGCCTCTTGTTCCCCTTCTCTACTTCCCCTCTTGTTCCATCCCTTAATTTTTCTGCTGCTATGTGCTCTCAGCACATTTAGGACCTCACTCTCTCTCTGCCTTGCCTGCAGGCCTCACAAACTCATCACACCCGTGTCCCACCACACTCTAGGGTATGGCAGCGCTCAGCACTTTCTCCTTGGGCTTGGTCAGAGCCTCCAAAATACTTTTTGGGATCAGTCTTCTCCCAGCACACTCGGGACAGAAGTCTCCTTCCCTTCCCCCTTCTTTTTCTCTCCCTCACGTAATATTTTCCATATGAAGAAGCCTTCCTGAAGCCACACACTGCCCTCTCGGCGAGTCTTAGGCGGGTTAGAGGAGACCCTGGGAGCCTTTAATCCTCTCTCTCTCTCACTTGCTTTCATCCTCAGCCACAGCTGGACGCCCCATTGATGTGGAACAGACCAAACACCAGGCCTCTCGCTAAGCTGCTGCTGTGGGGCCTCTTCTCCTTTAGAGCTGAGCCGAGCCTATGGCCCATGTCCTGCTTACAGAGTGCCTGTCCCATGTGCCCAGCAGCCTCTGCACACACACAGCAAATGCCTCTGCCCACCTCCCCCCACAGCCATGCTCCTGCTCTCACTGCTCACTAAAGCCACCATTTCCCCAAGGCATCCTCTACCACCTTATTCTACGCCAAGCCCCCATCTCCTCCTTTATACCAGCATCTGGCTTTCTGAGGATTATTTAGCACCATTTCCCCACTGCCTTGCATCCCTGCAGAGCATCAAGCCTGGATGAGGGTAAAAGGCTGGTTTGTGTTGCTCTGCTGAAGCAGCAGCTGGTAGCGATGCTCCCAGGGTAGGGCTGGCAGGCTCCATCACCTGACAGGCGAGGTGTCGAGACTGGAGGCTGCTCACAGTTTTGGGGGAAAAAGGTCTTAGGCTGTCCGTTCAAGATCTCTTAAAGCACAGTGCAGGGTGAGGCAGCGATATACAGCTTCTCTAAAAGCTTTGCAGCGTGTACAAGATGGGCTCAGTGGACCAGAGCAAAGGGAGGAGCGACAGCCAAACTGCCCTTGCCCGGGCACCTGCCCGCAGCCAGCGCCTGACAGCCCGGCCTTGGGCCCTGCGTGGGCTGAGCTGAGCCCAGCGTTTCGTTTTCATGCCAAGCAGAGGCGGCGGGCAGAAGCATTTCACCCTGCTGCCGGGCAGACGGGACTCGGCCCCGCCGGCAGCCCCTGTCCCGAGCCCGGCCCCATTCCTGAGCTTCCTCTGCCCTCTAGCGGCCGACCCCAAAACCGGCTCATCCCCTCGCACAGCTCCCCGCAGCCCCTCAAACCCACCCATCTCTGCGCACAGGCTCCTCTGCGGCCCCTCCAAACCCACCCTTCCCTGTGCACACAGTCCTCAGCAGCCCCCTGCCAATTAGCCCTTCCCTATGCACCCCTAGAACTCCAAAACTAGCCCTTTTCCCTGCACACACAGTCCCCTGGCAGCCCCCCAAGACCAGCCTTTTCCAGCCTCCAGCGGCTGCAGCCCCTGCCTGGGCTCCACAACCACACAGAGCAGCCTCAACGTTGTCACGATGGGGACTCCTCTTGCTACAGTGCTCAGCCAAGGCATGAGGCAGCTAAAGCTAAAAGCAGAGAATTCTTTGTAGGCTGACAATTTAAGTGTCTCATTCAGAGAGGTTTGTGCAGGTTTCACAGCAATGAGTGTAAATGAAATGGGAAGCAAACATTTAAGCGTGGGGTTTCATCCTCAACTGGGTGAAAAGCTCAACAGACGTTTCAGAGGGCTTGGGGGAGTGTAAGGAGATAGGCAGAGAAGAGGTGGCTTGATGAGAGAGTTTCGAAAAGAGAGAGGAAAAAGGATCCAAGCTGTCAGAAACAGAACCTAGAGGAGGGAAAAGTAAAAGGCTTTGGGATGGTTAGTCTGGAGTGGTGAGGCATGGCAGGCATCGCTGCAGACAAAGCAAGAGAAAGGGAATAGTCTGTTCTGTGGATACAAAAGAGAGTGAGGTATTTCAATAGCAGGGAGACACAGATGTTAGGAGAAGCTTTCAAACAAGACTGGTGCAGCACTGCAATAGGTCACCAGGAGAATGCTGCAACCTACACTAGTGAAACAGAGATCTGTAGAAATTACATCGAAAGAGCTGATCCTGTGTGTCACTGGGCTGGAGTTTGTGACCTCCTGAGATAGCATCATCTTATCTTATGGGATACTATAATTAAAAGCCACATTGATTCTCTGTCAGACACACAGCAAAACAACCAACTTCATTCCTTCCTTGCTGCTGCTTAGTGAGCAACATGCTGGGCCCTGGACAGCCATCACTTCATGGCCTGTGCTGCCCCATAGAGCTGCTCTTCTCGGAGACAGCACCTTCAACAGACACAGCCACTGCAGATGCTCTGGGAAAGGGTGAGGCATTGCCATGCAGCACAGTTCTTGGCTCAGTTTGTAGGCAACCAGTGGCAGAAACTGAACTAATTGCAGACTCTTGGGATTTGTTCCTCAGAAAACGAGTGCATTCCCCCTTCTTGTTACTGAGCATCAAGTGCCTGATGAGAGAGGGATTTGGGGACAAGACAATGCAAAGATATCTAGCACAAAATGATTAGCCAGAATGTATTGTTAATAAGCTGCTTATTCATATAATTGGAAGTTATTTGCAGCCAGGGTGTCAGTACAGTCTTTCTGCACTGCTCTGCTGGAGCGAGGCAGGTAGGCACCGGCCCAAGGGAGACCACCGTGAGCACATCTGCCAGCAGTGGCGAGGGAGAGGAATTTACTGCCATTAGATTTCTTTACTGTCACTGCCTTGAAGGACAAAGAAGGTCACAGGGATTTCAAGGGGAGGCAGAAGGGGATCTACCAAGTGACACTGACTGGAAGCACGTTTCCTAGTGAGGTAATCACAGGATGTGGAAAGGCAAGCCTTACAGCAGCTAGAATGAGAATAAGGCCAAGAAAGCACAGAGTCAAGACAAAAAAAGACTTGCCGCTGCTTGTGCTTCCCAAAGCATCTCTTTCAGTTAGAGCCAGCCTCGGAAGATGTGAGGGACAGTCACCCCTAAAGGGAGACTTTAGTTGTGGCTATGATGCACACGTTGTGGCTTTATGACTGAACTGGAGGTTTCCACAGTGGCTTTGACCTGATTTCCAGGAGACAGAGTTCTTCAAGAAGGCCAAGAGAAAGGAGAGGAAAAGGAAGCGGATGCTCATTCCCTCTGCTAGCTCTGCTCAGCAGGTCACAAATACAGGGATGTGGCATTGCACTGCTCTGGGTCTTTTTGCTTCCCTGCCTCCACCGTGGCTGAGCCCAGACATCAAAAGCACTCAGGTCCAGGAAATTAAGCTGCTTCTAAAAACTCAAAACATTATTCTGAGGCCAAGGGCTGCCTGATTTTCGTGATGTTGCTATTAAGAGTGTCAAGGGGTCTTTCAGAGACATCACAGAAAGCTTTGCAGCATGGTGAAGTGGCTTCTGATGATGCATTGGAGAGAAGAAAACAGCTTCTCCTTGAAATCTGCCAAATGCATCCGTGTCTTCTCAACTGGCCAGGCTCTGCTGATACAAACAATTCATTCAAGTAAGTATTAATTTGGTTGTTAAACAGTAGTGCAGGATTTCTGTTCTAAACCAAGTTGTAAGTCACTAAGCTCAGCCATCTCCTCCATCAGTACCAGTGTGGGATAGGAGGGTACAGAGCAGAGACATCTACTGATCCTCTGACCTGCCTTTGGTGTTGCCCTTGGCTCCAGGACAGGCATGGAGCTGAGACTCCTTCTGCTCTTCCATTTTTCAGGTAAGAGAAGGGCATCTGAGGAGGCACATGAGGCAAGAGGAGCTCAGGTACTGTGTTCCTCTTACATTTGTCTCAGGTCCTGTACAATGTGTGAGATTCCAGCATTAGGAAAAGAATTTTCTGAAAGTTTCTACCACCGAAGCAAGTTTTTTTTCAGATGGAGAACTTCTCTGCACTGCAGTGAAAGGAGAGGGGGGTCAGCTCCAGTTCCTATATTCTGGCTTCTCCAGGACCATAAGCCAAGTCACTCTGGGCACAGTATAACTGTGTTGTGCAAACCACAAATCCCCTGGCACAGCCTGGCCCAGCTCCACCACTCCCTGAAAGGACCATATGGTCACTGGCTCAAGGGCAACTGTCCTTCCAGCAATTCCTTCTCTGCACGTGCAATATTTAATAGAAACCAGAGCTACCTAAAGACAGGTGAAATCTGTGTGATGCAGGATAAGAAGACCTTGAAGAATTTGTTTTGTGGCTGTTAAATGCCTCTTAGGAGGTGATCATTAGGATGCAGAATCTGGGGTACTGAGGCACCAGGCTAAATGCAGAGAGCACTGCACATCTGACATCACAGAAAGCAACGCAAAGGAAGGAACCCTCTGAAAGCCTCTTTCAAGGAAAAGGAGAGTCTTTGGGAGGCAGAAAAGAAGCAAATGTACATAAGAGAGTTGCTAATGATTTTGGAGCTGGGATCATCCAACTGACAGCAGTGTAATACTATGTCAGCAGCCCCCAGGAATGACTAGCACAGGTTTATTATCACACACGACTGACACGTCTTCCATTTCCTTACCAAACCTTTTATATCCACAGTCTTTTGAAGCCTCTGCAGAAGCAGCTCAGGCCTGTTAACTATTCCACAGAGGGAATATAATTCCATATATATTTGTGCTCACTGTATCTCTAGACAGAAAGCTTGAATGGGAATGAAAAGATCTGTCTCTAAGCACAGCACTAAGCTGTAACCAAAGCTGGAGAATCTCCTTGTCTTTTGACAACCACAGTTTCCTCCCTGATCCCTCCCTTTCTCTCAAACACACACACTTAACTCACCAGCCATCACAAGAACTTGTGCAGAACTACAGCAGAGCTGGCACTGAGCCACACAGCACAACTCCTGTTTCTGACTCATGCTCAAGCAGGACAGACCAAAACCAAGGAATCCTCCAATGCTACAACATGAAGAACAATTTCCACACCAGATCTTCACAGACAATATACTTCAGTGCAAGTTGCTGATTTGTAACCCAGCAAGTTGCTGATTTTTTTTCCTCTTAGCAATGCAGAAGGATGCTGAGATGAAACATCCCTTCTTTTCTCTTTCAGTGGAAAGTGTTAAATACTGGAAATCCTGAACACGTGGCTAGGAGTCTGCCCTCCCTATGCAGCACATCACAGCCTCTGGCACAACTGGCGACTCTGCATAGGGCACCAACAGGCCCCATGCCACAAGAAACGTTGTGGAACAGGCTCCTGCAAACACTCTACTGCCTGCCCTTTTACAGGCCTTTTCCACACCCATGGTTTTGCTTCTTCACTGCAAGGTTTGTACTGATCAATAGGCAGACAGCACAAAAATAACAGCTATAAAAACTTCACCTATGACAAACAGCCATGAAACCCAAAGGAAGCATCTGAATGTTCCCCAGACTCTGCTTCTCCCTAATCTTTTGCTCCCTTATTGCTACATCACACACTGCCCAAACCAAGAATTCAAGCAAAATGCTATTAAGATTTGTTACCTTAGTCTCCTCTTTCTCCATTTCTTTGGAAAAAGGACAAGTTATTTTAAGGCTTACCTCAACTTTACATTCCTCCAAATATTTTTGCAAGAGGCTTATTTTTTTTTCCAAAGCCACAGCCTGTGATAAGGCAGCCCAAGAATTTACTCAGCAACTCCCAGCTTGCTAGATTCTTCCACATGTCTGAAAACGGAGGTGACTTCTCCCTGCCACAGGTTGTAGACTAACTCATTTGATAACGGGCTGATGCTGCTCAGCTGGAAGCACAGATGGGTTTCCCCCAGCTCCGCTGTGATGGTGCTAACGAGGCAGGTGGGGTGGTTATATTTTCAAGTTGTTAGTTCAGCAGCTTCTTCTTGTCAGAACTGGGGATACTGTGGGAAAATAAGTTGTTATGGGAAAGGCAGAGAGAGCAAGTGGTGTGGGAGGTACACAGGACTGAGGTGCCAGTAGAAGCTAGAGCCTGGACTGCACCTTTGGAGACTTGATCCCATAGTGGATCTGTCCTTCATGGAGATGTGTCATTGTGGCTCTTAGCTGGGGTTTACACTGGGCTTCTGATGTTCTGCAGTGCTCCAATACCACAGAGTTGAAGAGTCTGTTGTATGTGCCTGCAACATCTAGAACTACAACACTACCAAGCAAAGCATGGTGCTGAAGGAAAGACCATGTGGTATCTTGGTCAGCATCCATTACCATCTATCAGCACGTTAAACCAAGGCTCATTCTGAGACGAGCAGGTACTGTGTGCCCTGCTGCCACTGGCCTGAGGACAGAGTGTGACAGTGGCCAGGCGAGAGCAGCAAAGGACCTTTGCCATTGGGGCAGAGCTCTGCCACTTCCCCAAATGGCCTTTGAAATTATCTTCATATCAGTCTTGTTGCAAAATGTGGTGAAGGATTTCCACGGCAGCGCAAGACCTCAGACACTTCCTCAGGCAGCATCACTGCGACGCAGCAGAGCTCACCAAGCAGACGCTTTTGAACAGGACACGTTGGGCAGCCCCCACCAATGCCCCTTCCCTGGGCCTGAGGATGGCCATGGAGCTCAGAGCCCTCCTCCTGCTGCCACTCTGCTTCCCAGGTAAGAGAAGGGCTGGGCATGCCTCAGGCTTCCCACACATTTAGGGGACAGGGACACCCTTCCCCCCACTCCTGCTGCCTGGGGAGCCCCATGATGGGGGGAAATCCATCACCAGCTGGACCCTGAGCTGAGCAGCTTGTGGTAGGGGTGGGGAGGAAAGAGGTAGCCCCAGTTCCCATTTAGTATTGAAGGTCCAAGACCCCTAGCACATGCGTCTGTGTGATACTAGGTTTTAAATCACAGATGTGCTTCTAACTCAAATCTCAGCACTGACCATCATAAATCAAGCCTCCTGTTGCCAAGTGAGTGAATTTAGCAGGGGGAAAGAATCTTGTTTTTAGCGTTCCTCCAGCCACAAGTGCCCACAGGGTGAGGCTGGAGACAGTTTCCCCGTATCCATCAGGAGGCTGTGGGGATCCCTGCATCAGCTCCCCTCTCTCTCCCCACTTGTGACATTTACAGGTCTCCACACCGAAGTACTGGAGGTGAAGCGACACGAAGGAAGCTCTCTCCTCATCACATGCCCTTACACACCACAGACTAACTATGTGTCACAGAAGGCCTGGTGCCACATAAGAAGTGGACAATATGAACACTTAGTGGAGACAACTTACCCCCCACAATACCCACACTGGTACACAAATGGGAAAGCTGGAATACAGGACAACTTCATTAATGGGATTGTGTCCATCTCGATGATTAACCTCCGGGTAGAGGACTCAGGCACATACTGCTGTGCTTCTCGTTTCGATGCTTACACGTATCGTTTACTGAAGACCATCTCACTGAATGTTTTCAAGGGTGAGTAGGTTTTTCCCACGCAAACCCAAGTCTTGTCAGAAAAACAACGTCATTCCTTTCCCAGTTCCGTCTCCTCTCTCCCACACAGCTGCAGTGGCTTCCCCTCACTCCCACAGCCTCACACCTTCCCCAGCCTTGCTCACTGTTTTCCCACTCACACAGGCACAGCGTCAAGGAGCCCCACAGACCTGGCTGGCCCTGAGGGCTCTTGGGTCTCTCTCAGCTCTCACTCCTGCCCTGACTGATGAACCATCCATGAGGGAGTTAGCCCAGGGCAGAGAGGGGGTCCTGGTGCCCACCACTCACTGGCCAGTGACCATGTTCGCTGTTTTGCAGAGCTGCACAAAGGGGAGTTGGACAGCCTGTCTGTGCAGTGCCCGTACAGAACCTTGGGGTACTACTACAGCACAGGGACAAAAGCCTGGTGTCGAACACATAAGTCTAACTGTATCAATTGGTTGAGGGCAAATTACCCTTCAACACAGACTAACAGCAAGGCCCTGGAAGAGAGAATCTTGATAGAGGAAGACACCCAGGAAGGGATTATCACCATGACCATGAAGAAGCTGCAGGCCAGGGACAACGGCGTGTACTGGTGTGCACTCAACAGAGACTCTCGCATCACTCGGATAATGGAGGTCAAGCTCTCCGTGTTCAAGAGTGAGTACCTGCTGGCAGCCAAATCTGGATGTCAGCAGATTTCAACCCCACTTTCCCTGCCTCTTCTCCCTCCTGTTCTCACCACACCACTGAGGAGCCCAGCACCAGTGCCACTCAGCTGACACCACCTCTCGCTGCCTGCCCCTCTCTTTGGCAGACACAGGGGCACCTCGGTGCTGCCCCTTGGGCCTGTGGAGCCAAAGCTCAGGCCTGGGCCTTTGTGCTCTGTCTGCTCCCAGCAGAGATGCAGGAGAGTTTCCTATCAGCTCTCACAAATGGGGTCACCCTTCACAGCTGTTTCAAGGATGACCCAGGGGCTCCAGGAACAGATTCTCCAGCTCAGCTCTCCCATGCTGGGCACTGCTGGAGACCTCCCCCACTGCCAGCCTTGCTCTGGTCTCACAGCTGCCAGCAGTCCCTGCTCATTGCCTCCCAGAACCTACAGGCTGAGAGCTTGTGAGCCTGTGGTCCCTGCGGGAATCAGACAAGGGGACAGGACTCCCCCAGTTTGTGACCTACCTTTGCACAAGTAATCTGGTCCCTGTCCCTTTGTGCTCCTCATCTCTGGAGGTGGGAGGAGATCAGGGAGCATCCAGCACACAGCACATATTCCAGATTGTGCCTGCTTTGGGATCTCATCAAGCATGCTGGGTGTTTTCCAGGGACAAAACAATACACAGCCATGGAGTCAGGCAATGTCTCTGTCCAGTGTAACTACAACACCGCAGACTACGGGGCTGTGAGCAAAGCCTGGTGCAGAGAGGGAGCTAGGAATGCCTGTACCATACTGTACAACACAGACATGGAGCCTTTGGGGTACCTCCATAAAATTAAGGAAGGCAGAGTCACGATGCAGGATGACACCAGGCTGGGGACTGTCACCATCACCATGGAGAAGCTGCAGGCCCAGGATGCTGGCAGGTACTGGTGTGCACTTTATGAACATCAGAAGCTCTTCCGAATGGTGGAGGTTACACTTCATATTTCTGAGGGTGAGTACTGACCTGCAGGGAAATGGGGTTGGTTTAGATTCCAGACTCGCCTGCCTGCTTTCTCCCTGTAGTCTCTGCCCTGCCCAGGTTACATCACCTTTTGCGTTTTACATCTGGATGTGTTTCTCTGCCCAAACCCTACATCATTGTACCACCAGCCATGCTATGGAGTAGCAGTGGGGATCAGAACTGAACCACACACACGTGCTTTGTTGCTTCTCTTGAACCCAAGGTCGCAATGATTCTAGTTCTGCCCTTTCATAGCAACTTATCCCTTGGCTTTCAAGAACTATTGAGACTTTCACATTTGGTTGCCAAGGGGACAGCCTTTAAACCCATATTTTAAAGATCTGTGACCTCTAGGTTTTCTTCCAGCATGATGTTTTAACAGTAAGTGGTAACACCAAGGCACCTGATTGTGGTAGACCAGCACCACGCTGTAGTCTTTCAGGAATGAGGCAGAGCAGCACTGAAGGGATACAGCAGAATTCTCTAGGTGAAACTTCTAACACATGGGACTGAAGGCAGTCTCTAAGCAAGCAGGCTCCTGCACCCTCAGAATCCTCTGGGCACAGAAACAGTCCTGGAAGCAATTGATACAGCTGAGTCTTTCACAGACAATGCTCTTTGCTTAGTTCTGGAAAGCCTCTGTGCTTAAGCACAGTCTCAATAAGTACTTTACTGCTACCAGAAGATCTCTGCCATAGACCATATCTGCTTGCACTTACAGCACTTCCTTCTGCCATGCATTGGCATGGATGCACATGGAGCAGGACTCCTGCTGACCATCTTGCTCCTCCTCACCACTTTTGATCCTTTAAGTTGCTTTGCTTCCTGCCAGCAAGTCTTAACAACACAGGTTACAGTCTGGGCACCTTGTCTGTTCTAGGTGTCACAGCAGGAGTGGATTTATATCCATGGTAGCAATGACAGAGAAGTTTAGCTGGTAAATGCAAAGGAGCCCAGTAGTGATTATTCTTCTCTTCGTGTTTGTGATTGTAGTAATGGCTGTAACCACTTTGTCAAGTGCTGCAGGCACAAGCCAAGCAACTCCTGGAAATGCTCCAGCACCAAGGTAAGGCCTAAAGAGAGTCTCTGAGCTTGAACACAGACAAGAGTTATTAATATCTCATCCACAATATGCCTGTCTTCCTGAGGTAGGGCATTCCTCTGGGCATTCTGAGAACTCTTGCTTAGAGAAGAATGAGATAGGGCAGGCATCCTTACTAAAGGTGGCCTCTCACAGCTCCTGCCCAGAGCATAATTACAAAGGAAGAAGCAGATTGCTAAAATCAAGTCATAGCTTTCTGGAATGTAGATGCCAATCTACTTTTTCATTCTTATCTCTTTGGGCTGTGCTCTGCAGCAGTAGAACCTCCCAGACTCTGCCCCTAAGCCTTTCTGTTATGATTTTCCTCACTCCTGTCCATGAATATTTAACAATGAAATAGTCCTTGTCTGCTATTTAATCCTTCCATTTACCAGGCTGTTAAATGCAAAGAATTTTCTTCCCCTTTGGACATGTGCTGTTATCAAAACCACAGCAACACTGCAAAGGACAATCATGCATCGGCTCCAGAGCAGCAGGTGCAGCAAAACACAGGAGGAAAAGGCAGTACCTGCTCCAGAGCAGCTGGAATTGTGCTCTGAACTTTGAACAGTGCTTTGTTTTTAAAGCCCAGAGAGTAGTTTAGGAAAAGCTCAGAAAGCACAAACAGGTAGAAAAACCAGAGAGCCTTGCTGCAGGAGAACTAAACCCTTCTTCCAAATGCATAAAAGCTACTCCTGTGCCGTTTGTTCGGTCACTGGTGATGAGCTACATCAGCATCACACTGTGCAACCATCTACCACTGGTAACTCCTTTGCTCTCCTGGCTTCAGCTCAAATGTAAACACCTATGTCCTGCTCTCCGGAGTCCTGAGCATCCTGTTGATCCTGGCACTTGTCATCTCAGTAACACTGTGCATCAGGCAGTGCAAGCAGCTGGAGAGAAGAGGTATGTGGAGACTGGTGATCCCTCTTGTTCTAGTCTGTACCAAACAAGGCTTTCTGTGGCCATCATTCCTCTACTCTAGGTGAGCTTATTCCCAACTCACAGTGCGCTGGAGAAGCTGAGGCAGGTGCAGTGTGGGAAGCCTCAAAGCAGGCTCTTTGATGTGATCTCCTCCCGCAAGAAGTCAAACCTATGTTCCTCCAGACTCTGCACAGGACATGTCCCAACATGTTAGAGGAGAAGTAAAGTCAGAACAATGTGTTCACCAGACTCAGGGTAGATGGGTCCCTCTGGCATACCCATTGCTTCTGTCACTGGGCAATCTCACAGCCTTGCCCCAATGTCCTGAAGCACAGGCAATGCCCAGGCATTTTGTGGACTTCTCTACTTCTAAAACCTCTGATTTTGGTTTATTCCAAAGGCAACAGACAAGCAGACCACATCTATGAAAAAACAGAGGACGTGGGACAGGTAAGGAAGATTTCTCATATGGTACCAAATCCCTTACCAATAGCCTGTGAGGAGCTGAGTAGCCCATCTGATTACAACCATGGTGCTCATTTCTGGACGTGAGTGGGAATGCTATTTAATGACACCATAGAAAGGAATGTTCCTAACTGGAAAGAGAGGGGAGTAACTGATGTAAGAAAACTCCAATGGGAAAGAAATCACAGTGGAGTAAATTCTACTAATCTCCCTTGAAATGTCTCAGACTGGAAACCAAGGTTAGATGATGAGGTTGGAACCAGTATGGAGGTGAGCTGATGGAGGAAAGAATTTTCTGTTCTCTTAGCTCTGTCATGACCAAAGATAAGGTTTTGACATAGCTTCTCCTGTCCTCCTGGGAAAACCTTGTGGTAACAGCTGGGGCCTGGCACTGACTCATGCTAACAAGTGTTTTCCCTTTCTTTTCATAGCTTGATACCACTGAAAGAATGAAAAGTCCCAAGGATGAAAGCAAAGACCTAGAATATGTTACCCTGAACTTTAAATCCCAACTCAGCCCTGAGGATCCTCTTTACTGCAATGTGAAACCAAGCCAGACTCAGAGGAAACTGCAAGTTGAAAATGTGGAATATGCTACCATTGCACTCAAGCAGACACCTACAAATGGCAAAGGATGAAGCACAGAGTCTCAAAACAATCCCAAAATGGGAGAAAAGAACTGGAATACAAAGTGGGAATGAGGAGTAGAAGGTGTGTGGATGGACACTGGGGAAAGCTCTAAGTTTTTGCTGCCCATGCGTATGTTGCTGTGCATTTTAAGACACTCCCCCTCCTATTAGGAACCAGCAGAGAATTTTGCCAGGGTGAAGATTTTCTTGGGGCAGACAGAAGTGCTGGAAAACTCCCAGGATCTCTTCCATATCTGCTTTCTTCAATTCCATTAAAATGCAAACACTTTTGGAGAGGCAGGTGTGGAGGACTGACCTTTAGAAAAAAGAGCAATATCCATCAGGAGAAGGATGGATCTGGTATTGCAACTACATCCACTGATAGAAAATCTGTCCCACTTCAAAGTCCTCAGTGTTTCAGCAAACCCATTCCAGTGCTGCAGGGAAACAACTCTTTAACAATCCTGTGACTGGGTTCATTTACCATCTAATGGGTGAGGAAATGAACAGTGCTTCTTATAAGAATAAGCAGAAGCAGAATCTATTTGAGGGGAAATAGCTGGAGGGTGAATTGCAACACACTGAGATGCTGCATTGCAAACTTTGCAAACTAAGGATCTGTTGTACCTGAAGGTCTTGTAGCTGCAAAACCAATGGTGCATAGAAGTAATACAAACACTTTTTGAGACTTAATGCAAATTTCCCTATAGCCTAAATATACCAGTTTGGTTAGGTAAGAGGCTTTCCAACTAGCCTAAATGATTAGCTTTGGATCAAGAAATAGAACATGCACGCTGGAGTTTGGGGAAGAAGGAATGAAGGGGATGACATCCTCAGTGTTGTTACTAAACATATAAAGGAAGAGATGGTTATCAGGGGGAGTCAACTTGGATTCACCAAGGGGACATCCTGCTTGACCAATCTGAGAGCCTTCTACAAGGGCATAACTGGCTGGCTAGATGAGGGTAGGGAAGAGGATGTCATCTACCTTAACTTCAGCAAGGCTTTTGACACTGTCTCCCATAACATCCTCATCAGAAAGCTCAAGCAGTGTGGGTTGGGTGAGTGGAGGTGAGGTGGATGGAGAGCTGCTGAATGACAGAGTCCAGAGGGTGGGGATCAATGGCACAGAATGAAGTTGGAGGCCTGTGGCCAGTGGGGTTCCACAGGGATCGGTTCTGGGGCCAGTTTGGTTCAACATCTTCATCAACAATCTGGATGAGATCTGATCTAGGTGGACCTGCTTTGGCAGGGGAGTTGGTCTAGATCATCTCTAAAGATCGCTTCAACTTCCATCATTACTGAATGTCCCTTTGCAGTGTGCAGAGAGCTGTGGGATGGATTCAGTGTGGTTGCTGTGGATTACACTAGTGAGAGTCTCCAACACCACACCACCTGGACAACCCAACTTATTTCCAAACTTGAGGGATGAATCCTCTGTCGGGGTCATCCACAGCCACAGCATATTTATGCACACTTTGAGGCCTGTACATTAAAACCAGAATGAAGCAGCATCTGAAATCTGAAGTTCAAGGTGCAGCTTCTCACGTGACGCTTGTTCCTGTCTCATCCTTTCACCAGCTCCTAACCAAAGGCCCTTACAACATTTTCTAGCTGGCCTGTTGTCTGACACTCTCTGTTCTCCAAGAACACACAAACTAGCTGCTGCAGTGTGGAATCAAGACAAGAAAGGAGAACAAAAAATGAGTCTTTCTGTACAGACAGTAACACAGAGCAAGAAGCTGACAGGGTGTGCAAAGAACTTGCAGGAAGTATGACACAGACAACAGAGGAAGAAGGATAAGGGGGCTGATCTCAACGTGAGATGATGTAATAGGAGGGAAATGGTAATGAAGAGTGGCTTATTTACAGATCTAAATGTCCAAGTCAGACACACAGTGTATTTCTAGATCTCCAGTGCAGTTCTGATGCAAGCTGGTAACTTCCAACAGCTGACACAGGAACACTAGACTGGCTGGGACCTCATGAATCCTTGCTGTCCTGAATAATCACAGCATGGTGTGGGTTGGAAGGGACCTTTAGAGATCATCTAATCCAATCCATCTGCAGAAGCAGCTCCCATCTAGATCAGGTCACACAGGAATGTGTCCAGGCAGGTCCTGAAGCCCTCCAAGGAAGAAGCCTCCACACCCTCCCTGGGCAGCCTGGGCCAGGGCTCCCTCACTCAAACACTGAAACAGTTTTCCCTTATGTTTAATGGAACTGTTTGTGTTGCAGCTTCATCCCATCACCTCTTGTCCTGGCACTGGCTACAACAGAAACAAGTGCTGCCCCAACCTCCTGACACCCACCACTTAGATATATGTAACTATTAATAAGATTCACCCCCAGCCTCCTATTTTAATCACCATAATCTATCAAACATGTTTTTCCAAGGCACTTGGTGTATTGCCTTCATTGGTATGAGGCATCTTTGCAGGACTCACTATGAGGCTCATCTCAGGTGTAGCTCTGTTCTTTTGCAGCACTGTGCTGTACTTTAAACAGCTGTTACCAGCCCGTTGGCCAGTGCAGCTGGTTCTCTGGCAGGTCTTTGTCAGACCAAAATAAACCAGCAGAACTAATTCTCACACTTGTTATTTTTTTGGCCACACCACAGAAAACAAACTTTTGAGGCTTCTTCTCAGCTCAGTTGCTCCAAAAGATCAGAGCTGCACCAAGCTCTGCAGACAGATAGCAAATGAAAAGGGCCTGAACCCCTCCCTATTGACAAGCCAGTCACATCCAATGGGCTTCTCTTGAGATGGCTGCAGCAGGGAAGCTGATCTATTTTTTTGAGGTTTTCAGAGCTGACATGTTCAACTTGAAATGACAGAAAGAAAAAGAAAATGGTTCTGGAAATGGCTCATTCAGCCCAAGATTCCCCCAACTATTTGCTATTCAAGCAGTCTCTCGCACTGAGTCAAAGAGTGGAAGAGTAATAGTAGAAAACAATTGAGTGAAAGAGAGACATTTTCAGGGAGACAGTTGCTTCTGATCAAAGAGGACCCAGATTTGTGCTCACTGGAGCAAGAGTGATCAAAAAACTGCAATCAGTAAGCACCACAGAGAATCTTTGGATACTGTAAGGTGCCACTTTCTTAAACACTAATTAAAGGAAATGAAAAGAAGGCACATTTATGAATGGATAGACCTGTAGGTTTATCTGCCTGTTAAGAAGCAGCTAAGCACACAAGTTAAGAAGACAGGGTCTATTGGTACTTGCAAGGAAGATCTCCAAGTAAATAAATTCAAAAAAGAAAGGATACTATGCCATCCCCAGCGTGCCAGTTTGCTAACACTAAAGGAAGCTCTCTTAGCTGCAGTCCTGAACTACTGCATCAGCATGGCACTGATGGGCTCTGAATTAGTGTCCCCATCCCTTGATCTTCTGTCCTTTCTGCTATGTACAAAATAAAGATCTCTGGTTTGCTCATCTAAAGCACCCCACAGCGTCACCCAACAGTGTTCTTGTCTTCCTCACTGCAGCTGTATGTCAATTAGGAATGCTTCATGTGCAGGCTCTTCTTTCTCCTGAAAATAACTCATAAGATTATGTCCTCGCCTTCCTTTCACTCCTATGATGCTGACTGAGCTACCTGCAGAGTCTTGATGAGAGCTGCCCTTTCCCTTTTGGCTCTTGAGAAATTCCCCCCACGTAGAGCCTGCTCTGGAGGACAGCACCACTGCTGAGCTCAGACAGCCTCCCAGAGCCATGGTTTCAGGCCATCACATGATGCTCTCTTTCAGGCTGTCTAGACTGAACTGTGGCTGTGAGTGGGCAATGCTGATGCCTGAATTTTCAGCCCATGAGAGAAATGCCCGTCCCTGGTGAATTGCTCAATATGCAAGATGAAAAAGATGCCAAGTTCCTCTGCTCATTCCTTCCAGCAGAGCAAGGAGGGGGGGGAAAGCAAGCTGCCCTTGGGCAAGAGCCTTTTTCACTCTTCTCCAGACTCCTCTCTTGTCCTTTTTGCTGCTTGACTGACATGAAGAAGTTCATGCACCTCTTCTTGGTCTTTTGGTCAGGTAAGAAAGCGCACTTGGCCTTCGGTTTCAGCTAATAGAGTAAAGGATTGGTGCAAAACTCACTCTCTGCCTGCACCTTGTATGAGATTACTGATAAAGCTACAGGAAAAGGCTGCACAGGTCTTGAAACACAGAGGCTTTTTCCAGCTGAAAGGGCATATTCAATGCAGCCTGCAGTTCTTTGGGAGACCAATACAATCATCTGCTATGGATATGGAATCTTTCTGCCTGTCTTTGCACTGCAAAGTCCAGTGCAATGCAAGCACAGGTAACCTGAGCACTGCAGTATGTCCTGCACTCCACTCATCCTCCCCAGTTATACTGCAGGGATGAGAGACTCCATAGAGTTTTCTGTTTCCCCTGAATTTAACAAAGGGCCAGTAGTGATCCTTTTCTCACAGGGATGCTTTTGAGTCAGATCAGGAAACGCTGCTGACAGAAGCCTTGTGTGCCTTTTCACAATGAAATGTGAAATTGCAAAACCCTGTTGGTCTGGATTTGTAGGGCTTTGAATGTAAATTGCAGCAGCTAGGATTCAAGAGGAGGAAATTAAAGCTCAAGGAAGGGGACATCTCTGTTATCTTGGGCACTTGACTATTTTCAGCTTGGAAAGCAACGTTTATCTGAAATGAGAAATGAGGCAGAGGAGGCAGCTGGTACTCCCAGCTGGCAGCCTTCTCTCTCCAGCCACGCTTTGGAGATCTCAGACACTTACAGCAGTGCACAGAAAGGCAACAGATTCAGGCTTTGGGAGCACAGAAACCCATCTCAAAACTATGGATGAGTCTGGAAAAAAGTCCACTTTATTTCCCTTAGCAGCACATAACAAGGGAGGAGGAACACAAACAAGAAATGACCTGTCAGCACAATTGGTTGAAAACATAATGACACCAAGTTTTCCACAAGGGCAGCAGCAAAACTTTAAATGCCATGATTCTCATCAAGAGATTTTTGTTTTTGCAATGCTGTTTCTATTTAAAACAAAATCAAAACCCAAAATCCTGATGCTGTTGCAGGAACTGAAGGTGCAAAACTGGAGACAAGGAAGGGTCCACAATAGAAATAGGAGAGGGGCTTTAAAATGTTCAGAGAGATTGCCCAGGACTGGACTGGACAGGCAGCGAGGTAACCCTTGATTGGAACCACTGAGTGGAGTGACATAACAAGATAAAGACTTGTAGGTGTTGAATACTTGGAGCAAATAGATCCATTTTTATGCCTTCTCTGGTCAGGGCTGAAAGATGGTCAGATTTTGTCTTTTACAATTCATTTAGAGTGGCTGAAATGATGTTTAGAAATGTCATCAAGAGGCTCAGCCAGCACAAAGTCCTCACAAGAGCTTATTTTTTTCATTTTGTCATTGCATGGTTTCACAAAAGACACTAGCCTCTGAATTCTTGCATCACAAATACCATACTGCACTTCTCTCTGGAAGTATTAATAGCTCTGACTGTCCCTTCTGTCCTTCCCCACCACAAAGAGGAAGGGAAATCAGGAATAAGGAACTAATACCAAAAAAAAAAAAAAAAGCCAAGTGGTCAAAGAGCAGTTTTCAACATGGTTAAAAATAGTAGGCTATTAAAAGATTGGGCGAAACAAACTGCTACAACCCTGGACTAAGAAATTAGGAGCGGGCTTAAGAAGTAACCTGCTGAACAGCTACCTGTTTGTAGGTGGCATTTTCCAGGGTTGTGTTGTTTCCCTCTGGCTGTGTAAAGTGCTTTGGAATGGACATGAATTTCTTGGGCATTTGGTACAAAGGAGCTTTTCCACAGCAGAGGGTACTCTAGAGCCAAATCTCCATCTGTAAACATATGTGGAAGGGCTGAGCTGAAGGCCAGTGCCTGAAGCAAACTGCCTTGCTGCAGCTGTATGCAAGTAAACAGGTTGGAGGTTACAAGGCAGGAGTGTTACAGCAAGAACATGAGAGTGCCACAGAAACAATTTGTCATTATTGGGTCAAGCTGTGTTTTCATGAGCTGCCTTGTAAAAAGAGCTTTTAAAGATCAAGGCAGCTTGCCTGATGCCAACTCAAATCTACCTGAATGCTCAGTTCCATTGCTCCTCAGAACCTGAGGAAAATGCAAGTTTATATTTAATCTTCCAATCAGGCTGACAAACTGCTTTCCCTCACTGGGCAGGAGCCCAAGGATTGCAGAAAGTGTGATGTGGTTGAGCTCCAGACAGCAATCTGGAGCAGTCACCACAGGGCAAAGAGCAAAGGCAAGGACCAAAATTCCCTGAGCTTCAGAAAATCTGCAAATAGTAATGAAGCTGATACCTCCTCCTTCCCTCAGGCCCACAGACAAGAGTAGCTGCCCAGCAGGAGCCAAATACATGTCACAAGGATCACTACAGATGTGTTTCAAGAAAGGTTGAACCAAGACTGAATCTGAGCACGCTGTGTCTTTCGGGGGTCAGCAGGCAGGTGACAGCCCTACAGCTGTCATCAGTAGAGATGTAAAAGATCACAGAATCACAGAATCTTAAAGGCTGGAAGAGACCTTAAAAGCTCATCCAGTGCAACCCCCCTGCCAGAGCAGCAGCACCTAGAGCAGGGCACACAGGGACTCATCCAGCTGGGCTTGGGATGGCTCCAGAGAAGGAGCCTCCACAGCCCCTCTGGGCAGCCCCTGCCAGGGCTCCCTCAGCTCAACAGGGAACAAATTCCTCCTAGTATTTCTCTGGAACCTCTTCTGTTGCAGCTTGTGCCCGTTGCCCCTTGTCCTGTCCTTGGCCAGCCCTGAGCACAGCCTGGCTCCAGCCTCCTCACACCCACCCTTTACACACGACATTTAGCATAAACAGAGAGGTAAGGGACAGATACAAAAGAGGCTTGGCTCACCCTTCTTCCTTCTCTCCTAGCATCCTGTGCTGCAGAGAACATCACTGTGGTGTATGGAATGGAGGGGGACACCATTTCTGTCAACTGCACCTATAACCCCTGGCAGCAGCGGTGGAGGGAAAAGAGCTGGTGCAAGCAGATGGATGAGACCAAGTGCCAACACGTGGTGAGCGCCCGGCGCTTCTGGCTGCCGTTCCTAAGGAACAGGAATGGCACCACCTCCATCCGTGACAATGTCCATGAAGGGGTCCTGACAGTCACCATGAAGCAACTGAAGAAACAAGATGCTGGGTTGTACCAGTGCAAAACTGACTATCTGGGGGAAACAAACACCTTAAGGAAGGTGCAAGTGGAAGTGCTGACAGGTACGTCCTGGGGCTCTGAGTTTCTTGAGTACCCTAGTCCTTACTTAGATTTCATGTGTGTCTGTAGGTGCCAAGGCCTCGCATTTACTTTTGTCTTACTCTGAGGAAGCACTTTGTTTCATTGTCTCTTTTTGGTTCCTGATTTATAGCAACATGACCTCACTGTTACAGGAGATCTAATCCGTGTCATCCCCTTACCACTACCCAGATTTAGTGGTTGGACTTGATGATCTGACTCTATGATTCTGTGATTCATCTTCCCACACGCAGCCCAGTGCCCAATCTCATCTTAGTTATCTGTGCCTAGCTGTTAGTAACACCAGTGAATATCACCCAGAATACATCTGCAGACTGAACCCTTCTGTTTTTATCAGCAGCTTTCCTGGAGACCCAAATGCCAGAGGAGCCTAGAGCTGTGGAGAGCATCTCCAGGTAAGCCATATCCTCATGCTCTGACCTCTAGTCTTCCTAGGACTAAGGCACATTAGCATCAGCAAACCCATTTGAAGCTGAGAGGCATATTATCTATGACCATTCCTAGAGCTGCTCTGTGGTTTCTAAACAGCACCTTTATCCTGATCCAGAAAATGCCAAGCACAGCAGCTCCTGCAGATCATAATTTGTGAGATAACCTATTACAGTTGTTCTAACCTCTCAGGCTCTGTTGTGTGCAGACAGGAATAAGAGTTTCTTTAAAGGTTGAGCCATTCCCTTCATTGTTTTATTTATGGTTTCCCATAGCATCCCTCCTGAGGCTGATTTCACTGTCTTCTATATCATTGCTGGATTCCTGCTTACTAAGTTCGTGGTGGCTGTGCTGGTATTTATCATTGGCAACTGCAGGAAGAGCAGAGAAACAGAGCAAAAGAACCCAAGCTGGAATGAGCAGCAGGTCCTTCCTTTCACTGATGACCTTACATACGATGGAATCAGCCCCTCCTGGGAGAGCACTGCTTAGAGCCAAAACCAAAAGGAATCCACAGAGAAATGAACACCAAGCGTTTGCAGGCAAAGCTTTGCTACCTGCTGTAGGAAAAGGATTGCCTACTAAACATAGGAATCAACGACCCTGTCACTCCAGAGAGTGAATGTCATCATCTACCAACTCTTCTCATTGGCACTGACCAACTTTTTCCAACACATCTGGACTGAAAAGCTGCTGCCTGTAACATCTGAACTTAATGGAAGAGGATGAGATTGAGGGCCAGAGGGAAAGAAGGAATATGAAGTCTTTCTGTCAAAGAGATTCAGCAGAGACTTATCTCTGTGCAGAGATGCTTCCCCATGCATGGTAAAGGTGAGAGAGCTCTGCTTGCTTTTTCCCCAGCTCATTGATAGTCCAGAAAAAAACCTTTGCTGCTCTATACAGCTACTGGCAAATGCTTTGTTATAAATAACCTACATACCAGTGACTGTGAAGAGAAGTTCAGGTAACACATCTCAGTGACCATCGTTGAGAAACTCACGAACACATCCAGATAATGTAAAAATGGAAGGACATGGTTCTGCCTCAGATCTCCAAGAAACCTCCTGATTCACTGCAAATCAGTGTTAAAGAACTAACAGCTTTCTTCAAGGTGTCCTAAGTGTCTCTACAGAACGCTGGGATCCCAGAAGTGTGAAATATAACCAGAGCTAAATGGTTTGTATTGAAAGCCAGTGTTATTGTTTGTCTAGAAAGCAGCTTTTTAACTGAGACTCCTGTCTAAAGACTGAAGCTTTTGACAACACTTCTGGCAACACAATGCTCTACTGTCATCTCCAGTCGTTGCCAGTAGCTGCACCAGGCAGTTATTCCAGATACTCATCCCCAATATCATTCCATCAGGGTCTGTACTGAGACCCATCAACTCATGTCATCTCAGAGCAGAACCAAATGAGAGATTCTGTCTCCCCAAGGTGATGAAGACTAGATCCCAAAAGCTGCCTTGGACAGTGTGGATTCTTGGTGAACAGTCACTATGGAAAGTTGTAAGGAACTGCAGAACAGAACAGGAAGGGCTGTGAAGCCTACATGCCACTCTGAGATGGCTTCCTCCTTTCTCAATGACTTTGCAAAAAGAAAGAAAGAACTCTCTCTGTATTTCTCCCTGTGTTTTTTCTACCCTCTCAAGGGGATGTTACCAACATGTGATCATGGTTCATCACTCGCCAAAGTGAAGCTGCATTTAGCTTTCTCAGGAAGACCCCAAACCCAAGGACATTCCCACCTCTTCTCCCTGCACTGCCTGCAAAGCTAAATAAAATCAAACTGATTGTTTGATCTAGTGTGGATTCATGAGCTACAGTACACCAGATCACACATCACCCAAAGAAGTGGTAACACTTAAAACATGCTAATGTGTCTATGATGTGCAGGGATGCTCTGGATAGGCTGGCACATCCAGTCAGCTCTATTTAGCACAGTGCAGAACCAGCAGCTCAGATCCCCAAACCAGATCTGGTCAATTGGTCCATGCACAGACACCCACCACAGCAGCTGTACTAACCCAAACCAAGCCTCAGTATTTCTGAGTGGTACTGGGGTGCCCAGCTAGATGTGCTTTAAGATAAGGGGATCACAGCTCTAACCAGGAGATCTGCATCCTACACCTTCAGCTTATTGAGAGACCTCAGACAGGGCCATCTACTGCCTCTGAGATGGCCCAGTCACGGCTCTCCACCTCTACACAGGGGCTTTGAGAAGGAAGGATATAGAACGTAACATGTAAGTGCAAAGCAGCAGTGAGGATGAACACAATCAACTGAAAGCTGCTCTCTAATCTACCAAGAGAGCACTACAGACCAACAATGCCTATTTCTTTTCCAGCCACACAGCCTGATTGCTAAATGTAGCTATCTAGACAACAATATATTTAAAGTGGAAAAGCAGCCAGTAAACATTATGCAGCCTTTCCACCCAAAAAGTAATGTGAAGATTGTGGTTAAGAGATATTCTCAGCAATTCCAAACTGGCATCATCACTCTGGGCAGCAGCCGACTGCAAGTGACGGAGCAAATTCGCTTCCTCTGCAACAGGGAATTCCTCAGTGATAAAGAAGCTCTGAGATACAATTCTCCCTTTATGCCCCAAAACACTTTCTGCTTCAGGATGGGGGTGTTTCCAGCTCTGATGCTCTTGTTGGCACTAGCAGGTAAGGCTCTTCATTGCTCATAACAACTGCTTTCTGTGCTGGTGCATACATTGCACACTTTTGCTTGCTTGGGCACTCATTCAGGCCATCTACAGCCAGGCACAGAATGAGACTCCTAGAAGTCCATGAGAGGAGGAAACAGCATGAAATTCACTTATTTTAATGCTGCAAGCTTTTGGGATCTCGTTTTTGTTTATAGTAGTGTTGTGTTTTGTCCAGAAACTGAACTTCAGGGTGGGTTGTTTGGCAATCTTTGCCCTTCTGAGACCTTCCTCTCCCACTGTTTCAAAGTTCTCAATCTGAAATCACCTGGCTTATGCCTTTTCCACCTTTGTGGGCAGGAAAACCTGCATTTGTTGCTCTCTCCTGATACATCATGGGTCAAGTATTGTCACAGACAGGCTGGCTTGCTTTTTTATTGCAAATAAATACCAAGTCCACAAAGGGGAACAATAGGAATAAAAATGGAAAGAGTAGTTGGCAGTAAAACTAAGCACAGATGTTTATTTGGGCAAACCTGCAGAGTTAAATTACTCTTCTCAGAGGCTCAGCTGAGAGTCCCAGTGATAGAATGTAAGAAAACGCTGCATACTAAGCTGTAACTGGTTGTTACAATACTACTGGTTGTAGTATTGTTTTCTTCTTTCTTCAGAAGTATCATGTATGCCAGGAGGGGACACACAAGGGTTTCTGCATACACAGGGAAAGTCCTCCAGAGCTAACTGCTGTGTGATGTGCACAAGAATTTATGGGAGAAGAAATTTTGGTGCAAGGAGCTGTCAGAAAAGTCTTGTCCAGTCTTAGCCTCGAATTGCCCTTTAAAAGAAAGGATTAACCTTAACTGTGCACTGCATCGTTCAGTGACCTGATAGACTTTGGTTCTCTATGATCTTGACAGCACTTTGAAGGGAGAATTCTGACACATATCAGTGTGGGGTGATCTGAAGAATATTCTGCTGCAAAGAATACGGATGGTGGTTTCACTTGGGGCTGAGCAGGGAGGTCAGCAGTGCACCGAGTGGGAGACAGACAATATAAATCAAGAATGATGTGTCATTTCCATTTTTGTTTCACAGCAAAAGGCATAGAGATCCAAGCAGAGGTTATCGAGAACAGGGTAAAACTCTATTATACTGTTCAACGTAGAAGCACAACATGTACTTGTATGTATGAGAGGCAGAAGTAGCCAGGAAATTATTTTTGCCATGTGGAATTTAAAAGTCTCAAAGGGAATAAAAAAAAACAGAAGAAAATCACTATTTTATGGCTTACCATCAAAATCAATGAGTTTTGTAGGACTGGATTAATCCAAAATAAATGGGCTTGGGACAGAAATATTTCAAGGAAGTTGAGGGAAGCTAAGAAGCAATGCTTGCTTTTGCACACCATTTTCTATTCAAAGTGTCACAGAAAACCTTTCACATTGAAAAGCTTTGATCACTCGTGTAGAAGCACGAGATAGAGCAACACCACCTGTATGAGGCACAAGAAATATGCTGAGGTGGCTCCAGGTCTCAGCACCTGGGGAATCTGACAGCAACCACAGCTCTACAACTTGGTATAGCCCATGTTCAGGAAGGGCAGCAGTAACCCAAATTTCCTATTTACTACCTGAACTACATCTGCAGTGATCACTCTGCTCACACTGGAGCTGGTTATTTCCTTAATGTCTGCAAGTTCTCCTCGTGCTGGTGTCAGCTCTGCTCCTTTGCTGGGTGAGATGTACACTGCCATGGAGACTCTTTTTTTTCTGTCTTCCCCTTCTAATGCATCATCATTCTATTTAGAACTTGTAAAGCTATTTGCAGAAAAAGGGAACTCCCCGTCCCTCCATTCTGTGACAGACAACATCAGGACATTTCTAACGTTCTATTTGGTGCAAAATGGTATCCTGAATTAGATGTCAACCTGTTATCAGAGGTAATTCTGATCAAGGTATCATTAAAGTAGGAAGGACTGAGATGATGAATGACTTCTCATGGAAAATGATTAAAGTGTGGCTGAAAAAGCTCCAACTTAATGATTCAAGAGAATATCATCTTGAGAGCCATTTCCAGGGGAGAAACAAACTACTGAATAGGATCATGCTGGAAGTTTTGGGTGAGTTAATCAAAGAATTAATGATCTTCTAAAAGTCAGCAATTTCTTACCACTTGACAAGAAAGATTACAGGTCAATGTTAAAGAGCTCTCTTCTCAGCTTGGAAATTTCCTGAGACACAGATAATTCCTGAAGTTCATATTTTTAAACTGATTTTTGAGACATGCTAATGGTAGAAACAAATTGCAGCCAGCTGGTGGGGGAGAGTCTGGCTTGGCTTCACTGACTAAAAAGCATGAGAGGCAGAAAACCAGAAGATATTTAGTGGAAGCTTTGATTTTTTTCTGACATGACTAAAAACTGTGTAGAGAAATCACAAGATGTATCTTTTTTTTCTAAGACTCCTCCTTTCCAGTAGCTTTCAAGTGCCCAAATAAGCAATTCAGTTTTCCCATTGTTCCCCAAACCAGTCTGAATTTTCATGGCTGACCTGTATCTTCTACCAAACTTGTCCCATGTTGCAGATGTCTCCCTTTGATCTGTCACAGGACCCAAACTTGTAAGGAAAGCCAAAACCAAATATCAGTTGTTCCTCTGCCCACGATATAATCACCAGCACAGGCTGGGGGTGACCTGCTGGAGAGCAGCTCCAGGAGAGAGACCTGGCAGTGCTGGGGGATCATCAACTGACCATGAGCAGCAACGTGGCCTCGTGGGCAAGGCCAATGGCAGCCTGGGGGCAGCAAGAGAGTGTGGGCAGCAGGGCCAGGGAGCTTCTGCTGCCCCTCTGCTCTGCCAGAGCTGCTGAGGCCTCATCTGGAGTCCTGGGGCCAGTTCTGGGCTCCCCAGCTCCAGAGGGACAGGGAACTGCTGCAGAGAGGCCAGTGCAGGGCCAGCAAGATGCTGAGGGGACTGGAGCATCTTCCTGCTGAGGAAAGGCTGTGGGACCTGGGGCTGTTCAGCCTGGAGAAGAGAAGCCTGAGGGGGGAGAAATCTTGTTAACTCCTTAAAGTATTTAAAAGGTCGTTTCTGCTGTGCCCAGTGCCAGGACCAGGGGTGATGGGTTGAAGTTGGGATACAAACAGTATCCCAACAGGAGGAGCAAGTCCTTTGGTGCTGAGGTGAGGGAGCCCTGGCCCAGGCTGCCCAAGGAGGGTGTGGAGGCTCCTGCTTGGGAGGATTCCAAACCCACCTGGACACGTTCCTGTGCCCCCTGAGCCAGGGGAAGCTGCTTGAGCAGGGGGTTGGATTGGATGATCTCTAAAGGTCCTTTCCAACTCCCTCCATTCTGTGATTCTATGATTTCCAAAGCATCATGCAATTAAGTATCAACTATTTTGCAAGAATGAAAAAAAACACCAGAGGGCCACAACCCAAAGGGAAGAAAACAGGAATCACTGTGTGTCTGTTCTTGTCTTACTGGCTACTTACTACTGGCTCTCTGGCTGGGCCTGCACTTGATCTTTTCATTTAGATACACTGATAACAGATATTATCCAAGAACCCAAACCTAATCTTTTACTGGTAAGTAACACAGGATGAATTTTCTTGTGCAACATCACAATTTCACAGCTATTGAGCAGGCAGGCAGTCAGGATCACTCTCCAAACTTGCAAAACAGGATTTTTTTTAGCACGAAAAGAAGTCACCAGAGATGGATTGATGTGGGAAAATCACTTGTCTTTCATTTTTTTTCAAGGGCAAAATTGGAATCACGACAAAGATTTAGATACCACTTCATTACCCACTAAGAAGGGGGATGTTGCCAACTCTACAGATGACAGCAACGAGGATCAGAGGTAAAAAACAAAGACTACCAGACTCCTAAGTGTAGCACTCTGGATACACTGCAGGAGCTGAATAGTGGTGGAACAAACAGGTGGAGCATGTGCACACACAGACACACAAAGAGGCTTCTCCTTCTCCTCAGCAGAGTTTGTTCCAAGCTCCCCAAGTTCCATTGAAATCTGTGAAGGTTCCTTTCAGTTTCAGGAGCACTGGGTGGGGCTTCTACTGAAGATGCTCAGTTTCATTATGTTCTTACTTTCTCTGTGGTTAAAAAAAGGACGAATCTAGGAGCCATGCAATACTACAATGTCTCTGCCTTTTCTACAAGCAGAGCAGCCTAAAACCAACCCCAGCTAAACAACATAGCATGTCAGATGAGACTTATTCCCAGGCCTGATCAAAGGTGACCCTATTGATCAGGTGACCCTAATGATTCTGATCAAAGACAGACCATACTGCATCCTGATGAGAGATGCCTTTGAACCCTGGTAGCACTGCAAATGACTGCAGGAAGAGAACTCAAACTCCTGTGTGTGCCCCATGCTTGCCAAGTGCCAAAGAAAATGCAGTTGGGATAGATCCTCTGTGGCTGTAGATCAGCACTGACCTCATGGAACCATGAGATAGAAGGGGGAGTATTTGCATGTTGAGTTTTTATCCTGGAACCACAATCCATTTTCAAACACACAAAATCTCCTCCCAAATTAACCCAGTCACCTCTGGTGCTGTAAACAGTAATGGAGATACCATGCTTTTCCCTGCAGGACTCTCTATGCTCTCACGGTGCTGAGTTCCTTCCTGCCCACAGCTGTTCTGATTGCTGCTGGCATACTCCTCATCAGCACTTACATCAGAAGGAAAAGGGCAGGTAAAGCTCCCTAATCCTCTTGTCTAGTTTTCCTGCCCCTGCACTCTGTTGTCCTACCACCCAGAATGCAAGGAAGGCCTCTTATTAGCAATCCTTGGCCAGACTGAGCTGAGAGTGAAATGCAAGATGTCACTTAAATCACAGGGTAAAGATAGTGGGGGAGTCATTTTTAAAAGGAAAAGCTAAAGCTGTAGTTTTACACTCAAAGGAGATTCTGTCCTTCACAGCAGGAAATATGATGGGCTTTGGCAGGCATCCTTCTGTCAGACAAGCAGCACTGCAGGTAAGACACCACGAGAAATCCTCACTCTTGGTGCTTTGTTTGATCTCTGTCCTGCAGAGACACTGGCTCTGTGTTCCCCACCCATGGGCATTATAAAGCATGCAGTGTCCAGCATCCTACAGTGGATGTGTGGCACGCACTCCAGCTAGCAGACCAAAGCCAGCTGGCTGTCCTTGTTGGTTGCCTGACACCTTGTTGCAAAGCAGACACAACCCAGTTTGGTTATTTGAGCAAGTCATAAGTCTTCTGCATATTTTTGTTTCCAGTTCTCAGAAAAAGAAATGTAAGAGCAAATCTATAATTGTGACAATTAACTGGCCTTGAGTCTCCAGTAACATCACCAAAGGTTCTCATCAAAGGAAAACTTTGCTAGTTGCAATGGCCCTACATATTTACTGTGTTAACTGCTGCTGCTCCCAGTCCCTTAAACCTCAGCAGCAGAGTTTTGTGTGAGGGAAACGCTCTGAATTTCTCTGAGTACCCATTTTCTCTCTTCTCCATTTTCATCACAGGAGGAGAAACATCTGTGGCTGTAGATGAACTCACACTATTATCCAGAAGCAAAAAGAAATGCTGAGTTTCTTTTTAACTTCTCATTCTTTTGTCATTTCTCAGAAGGATGAAAGAAACAAAGCAAACAGAATGCCAGAAGGGGAAGCGAATGATAATACAATATATGCTGTCATAAGGCACCAACCTCAGCCAAAGCCTGAAGATGTGATATACGTCAACACAGAGCCTTCACCAAAAGTTTACTTCCATGCTCAAGAGCCACCAGGTCATTCGGTTTCCTCAGGGCCTGTGGAATATGCTACTGTGATCTTCAGCACCACAACTCCACATTTTGGAACTGAAAAGAGGAAACAAAGTTCATTTAAACAAAGCAATCCTCGGGTTTATTCACAGAATGCTGCTGAACTGCCCTTAGAAACAATCCCTCTGTAACCAGTGGCTGAAGCTACATGTGTACAGGGTGGGAGGCAAAGCAACTGGAAGGATGAGTCAAATCCTGCACGAACCTGCCCTGAAAAAAAGAGCTGCACTTTCCTAACAGCTCACATCACAGTTCAGCTGTTGGTAAGCAAATCTAGTGCAAAGCTATGATACATTTGCTTTTTCCAAATTGCTCTATTGTTAAAGGACAGGCAACTATAAACCCAAATACAGGAAACTGCTCCTCTCTGGTAGCAACTGATAAGGGTGCCACAGTCCACAAAGGGCTGTGAGATATGGGAGTATGGTGCTTCCTTTCAGCCTTTCCTCAACAGCTCACTTAAATACTAATTTATAACACATTCCTTATTGCCACTCAGTCAGCAAAATGGTAAAGGAGCTGCTTCATTTCAAACAGAGAAGTGGTTTCACACACCTGATGTGCTTTAGTAACCAGGGGTCTTGTTGAGAAATACTTGTCTTTGTTATGGTAGAAAGTGTCTTCAGCTTGCACACATGGGTGTCGACTTTACACACTAAGTTAGTTATTTATAGAGTTTTACAAAGAAGTGGCTTTGTATTTCCTTGCCTTTGGTGCTTGTTGATAACAACGCCACACCCAGGCTGCACCATAAATCTGCCTTATTACAAATGACACATGTTTTGATCAAACTGCTGATTCCTCTTACGGTGAGGATATGTGCAAACATCCATTAGGGGTTACAGGCAAATCCCCAAACCCATCTGACTGAGATTTTCATCTTAATTCTGGGAGTTCTGGGCCTGAGGATGCTGAATCTGTGACCTGATCTAGGTGGGACCTGCTTTGGCAGTGGGGCTGGACTAGATGATCTCTAAAGCTCCCTTCCAACCCCACCATGCTGAGATTCTGTGATGATTCCATGAATGTGACATAAATAGGGTTTTAATTTTTTAGTATTAAGATTGCAATAAGACTCCAGCCTAGGTACAGGGTGGCATGGGAGGACAGGAATATGAAAGAGCAGAGAATGTGCCCATGAGTCATATAAACTCCACTCTGCCTGGGAATGCTTGTACAAGTCTGAGAAAGGGAGAGAAGGAGGAAATTCTGTTGATTGGTTTGATGTGGCTACATGATAGCAAGCTTTGTCCCATTCCCTCTGAGATGATTTTGTCCCTCTGTTGCTAATTCTCTGAAAATAAAGCTAGAAAAAAAAACCCCATCACGAGAGCTAAAGGAATAAAACTCTGGCTTCTTGAACAGGCTTGATGGCTGCATTCATCACTTCCTTCCCCAGCTTCTCATTTGCTGCCCTTGCACACTCTTCATTCCCATTTTTCTTTTTCCACGTGATTTTAACTGATCATTACTGCATTGACCAAGCTGGGAAGGAATTACTGTCTGACACCTTTGTGCCCTGGTGTGGAAAGTGAGATGTGAAAAGTGTTGCTGCTGAGACCATTGAGGTATGAAACGATACACAAACAGGAGAGGCAAATGGTTAAACATCATGGGCTTCAGCATACAAAGTCAACTCTTTATTTAGCCTCTTTGAAAGCACCTAAAACTTTGGAAGCCTCAATTCCTCATCTGGGTGCAATGACATAAATGCTGAAAGTTCTGGGAGCCTCAGATCCTCAAGTAATAGAAGTTAAATAAGTAACTTAATAGAGAGGCTTACTGTTGCACACTGCTTTCTGCCTACAAAGCTGAAGGTGATCTGTTATCTTGTGATGAATTTGAGGGTGTATCTAGGGACAGCTTATCTCTCAGGATGGCATCAATCCTCTGTCATGAGATGCAAAATTGCCTGATTTAAAATAAAGACATAAGAAATAGGCTCAAATCTTTCTAACTTTGTAACATCTTACAGGCATTGTCCTTCTGTGCAAATGATGATTTGCTAGTAACTGATCCATCTACAATGAAGGAAGAATGATCAGTCCCAGTTTAAACTGGCATGTTTAGCAGTTTGGTTTGCAAAGCATCAGCAGCCCCTTCAATCTGTTTCTGTGATACTCAGATATTCAGCAGCCTCTGGACAGCTGGGACATTACAAACCTGGTCACATCTTCAGATAAGCCTGACAGAGACAGCTAGTTAGTGACCTAGTTCTATATTGGCTGTTAAACAGTGGTGTAGATACGTCTCTGGCTAATGTCTCAAACGTCCTCCCAGTTTATCTTTCATTTGATGGTAGCAGGAAAGAAAGTTGTAGCATTCCAGGAACTTGTCAGCATGAAAGGATGCTGAAGCTATTAGTCAATACATTCTGCTCCAGTGCCTCCAGACATCTCTGTCCTAAAGGATATCTAGTTAAAACTCATTCCAAAGTGAAACATTCTCTGCTGCCCATGCTGAAATAACTATTTGTTTCTTCTTTGCTCACTTTGCTTACTTGGAAAGCAGTAAGTGTTAGGAGGACTGTTGTAATCTCTCATAGGAAGTAAATAAATAACCATATGACTAATGGCTGGGCAGCTTCATCTGCTGCCTGCTGTTCCCTGCAAAGAGCTCTCCTCCCACTCTGCTCTGCCCTCATGAGACTGCATCTGGAATATTGTGTCCAGTCCTGGGCCCCTTCCCTGTTGAGGTGAGGGAGCCCTGGCAGGGGCTGCCCAGAGGGGCTGTGGAGGCTCCTTCTCTGGAGCCATCCCAAGCCCAGCTGGATGAGTCCCTGTGTGCCCTGCTCTAGGTGCTGCTGCTCTGGCAGGGGGGTTGCACTGGATGAGCTTTGCAGGTCCCTTCCAGCCCTTCAGATTCTGTGATAAGACCAGAACAATCATACAGTAAATTCATCCTCTGGAGATTCTGCTGAGGTGATCACAGTACTCTGCCATCTCTGCTTCTTGTGATGGTTGCAGAGCTGCTGGCAGGGCAGTGACACCCAAGCCAGCTTTCCTCAGGGCTCACATTGACTGCCAGCCTGCAGGGGCTTGGCACCACAGAACAGAGTCTGAGTTAGCAAGCCAGGTCCTGTACACTCACAGGAGAAAAAAAGGAGGTACTTCAGGAGGTACTTCCAACCAGCAAACCTAACTGGGTGCTCTGAGCTGCCTGCTGGAGGAACTTCTCTCTATGGGGACACCTTCCTCCTAATTTTGGCACTTCACATGGGTGTGATTGTTATTTCCCATTATAATTGGCATTAGAAACACACATCAATTTTGCATTGGAGCCCTGGGAGCACTCCAGTGTAGCTAAACACATCTCACCCACTATTTCCAGGCTGTTTTACAGCTTGGCTAAAGATGTCACTCACAGTTGGTTCATTTGGAAAGCACTTTATAGTGCATCCACTGCTGAAGAAAGAAACAGAACAGTGTTTGGGGTAAAACTTGCCTCTTTTTTTTGCTGTTTTTTGCCAGCTAGTGACATTCATGTGCTTTCAACCTCTGCTAGCACAGGGACGCTTTTGCACCAGAGGGCAAAGCCAGTCCCCCTTAAACTGCAGTTCTGGCCTCTGATCTTGCAAGAACAAAGCATATATAGCTACAAACACCTGAGATGTTCAGTGAACCCCCTTCTAAACGAGAGCCTACCCCAAGAACACTGGAAAACAAAAGGCAGGACACGTTTTGCTTTTCTCTATGGTTTTTACACCCAAATGGCTTCGCAAACTACAACACAATAACAGGCTGTTTCAACAACACTATGTCACATAACTACTTGTGACCACTACAAGATTGCCCAACAGTGTGGGACCTCAGGCTTGATAAAAGCATTTCTGTTATCACAGCAAACGTTTAAGTTACACCACTGCTGAGAGATCCTGAGCAGCGTGCGTGGAGGAAACAGCATGCCTGAGAGGGATTAGCAGGCAGACATGAAAACTGGCTGCCTCCAAAACCTTTCAAAGCCTGTCCAATCCTCTTAAGAGGAAAACTTCCTTTCGTGTCACAACACAACACAAAAGCTCTAAGGGTGTTCTTTCGGTCATATTTGGCCAAAAAATGATAATACCATGATACTTGGGAATTTGGAGACAAGAAGAATTCACCTTCCTGGAAGGTGACCAAGAACATAAAGGAATGGATGTCTTAGAAGAGTATTTGGGTAACATGAAGTTGGATTGTCATCTTTTACACTTATGCAACCCTGTAGATACGCCCCATACCCATAGGACACTCCCTGTCAGCTACTGTAGAATCACTGGATTCATCTGCATGGCCTTTTAGGGATATTTATTCAATGCAATGAATCCTGCAGCAAGCATGCAAACAGACTGAAACATCACCCAGGCCTGCTGAGCGTGATGCCAACAGATACCCGGGAGACAGGCACAGTGTCACTACTGGGCATCCTTCTCTTCATTACTAGAACAGTAACTGTGTTCATGTATAATTACAGCACATCCTGAACTTTCACAGAATCCCAGAGTGCTGGGGGCTGGAAGGGCCCTGCAGAGCTCATCCAGCCCCAGCCCCTGCTACAGCAGCTTCCCCTGGCTCAGGGGGCACAGGAACGTGTCCAGGTGGGGTTGGAAACCTCCTGAGAAGGAGCCTCCACACCCTCCCTGGGCAGCCTGGGCCAGGGCTCCCTCACCTCAGCACCAAAGGACTTGCTCCTCCTGTGCCAGTGGAACTGTTTGTGTTCCAGCTGATGCCCATCAGCCCTTGTCCTGGCACTGGGCACTGCAGGAAAAAAAAGTGTGGTCTCATCCTAATGACACCAACCATTGAGGTACTTAAGTGTAGTTACTGAACAGCCCCAGGTCCCACAGCCTTTCCTCAGCAGGAAGATGCCCCAGTCCCCTCAGCACCTTGCTGGCCCTGCACTGGCCTCTCTGCAGCAGTTCCCTGTTCCTCTGGAGCTGGGGAGCCCAGAACTGGCCCCAGGACTCCAGATGAGGCCTCAGCAGAGATGAAGGGCAGCAGAACCTCCCTTTCCTCCCAGCCCAGACACTGAACACTTTCCCCACGTTCAAAGGACACAGCAAAGCCACCCAGGCCAGCTCAAAGCAGCCTTCCTTCTCGCCCTCAGCTCTGCCAGGCTGTTTCTCAGCTGCGGGTGAGTCTCAGCAGCTTGCCCAGGCTCAGAGCTCAGAGGCCAGACCTTCTCCCACCCCTCCCGCAGCACAGCCCCTGCCCACAAGCACCCTTCAGCCAGCCCCTGCAGGCACTGCCTCAGCCTCTGAGGGAGAGCAGCGGGGCACGATGTCAGGGAGGGGATGGGATGGGAGGGGGTGAACACCACCTTGTCCACAACCCTTCCCCACAGGGCAGCAGCTCACCCAGCCACCTCGCAGGGTTGAAGCTGAGCTGCCCTCACAGAAGGCAGGAAAGCTTACCCACCCCCTGGGCGTTTCTCAGCAGTGCTAGAACCCCTGCCTGCCCTCAGAGCTCCCTCTCACTGCCAGCGCTTGGCTGCAAAGTGCAGGTGTGGAAACAAAACCCCACAGCCAAAGCTTGTTGTTGGTTTATAAATTTTTATTAGCTGAATAGTGTACACAGTACTTACAATTGCATCTATTAAAGACCAAAATACACTTGAAAAAATGCATCATATAAAAAAAAAATTATAAACTTTTAACTATGTACAAACTTTGCCTGACCTCACGCTCATGTCAGCACCCATCCAAAGGAGAGATCTGCTCCCTGGCCTCCCCCTCCCCTTTTGAACATGCAAGGCTTTAAAGCCATTTATAGCATCACTTGAGGGCCATTTCCCGTATCCCATTCTTTATCCTTTTATACAGAACTGGTTTTTGATCAGTTCGCCGCTCCAGGGCTCTCTGGGTCAGTCGACCACGTTTCTCCCCGAGTCTCTTCTTTTATCCTCATATGCAACCTAAAGCTCCTAAAGTGGAGGCTTTGCTCAAGTGTAGCCAACCCATGAGAATCCTCGTGTAATTACTAGAGAGGTTTGAACTCGATGATGTCTCCAATTTAACAAAATCACCCAGGAAAATAAAGGCTTTGTCTGGTAACGTGGTGTTGACCAGTAACTCCAATTTCACCGAGCAAATATGACTTTTTTTTTAGAAGGGATACACATAACCCAAAGCAAATGAAGAAGTATGACAGCAGTGCTCAGGCTTTCACGTCACTATTTAAAGTATTAACGATCAGACTCCCTATATAACACAAATCCATAGGTCTTAACACACGTTCTACAACAACAGAGAGAGAACCTATATATGAAGGGCTTATTGGGGGAAAAAAACAAAAGAGTTCCAGCTGCTTTTTGAAGAAGTTTACAAGTTCTTCAAGAAAGAAGTAATTTCTCATTTAAAAAAAAAGCCCAACAACCACCAGCTATGTCAGAGCAATAATCTTGCTTCCCTAACTTCCAACTCTCAGAGGGGGTTCTCCAGGACTGAGATTAGCTATTAGAAGAGCAGAAATGTTATGGAGAGGCTGGCTTAGTCCAGCACAGAAATATTCCTCCAGCATATGAACACTCCACTGACAAAATGTACAGGGGACCTTATAAAAACCCTCTATTTACAACAATGCTGCAAATTCAACTAAAGCATCTTGATGTTATCCCTTCACTAAGAGAGCTGTGTATCTCCTGTGACCTCACAGACAATGCTACGTGAGGATTTCATAGTCATCAGCTGAAGAAAATAAGCACCATGCTCTAGTTCATTGAGGATTTTAAGGTGGAAGCAACCAAAGGCACCAAAGATGCCATCAATGCAATGGAAGTAAACAAAGGCCTTTTAAATCATCAGAAAAATATCATTATGTAAGATTTATGAGCAGAGCCATTAGATTACTTACAAATTAAGACAAAACCAAAAGAACAAAGGTTTATTTGCATGTTTGAGATCCAGGCCACCTCATCCCCATAGCTGCAGGTGTCACTGAGTTTCTTTCTCAGCTTCAGTTCATCGTGTCAGCTGTGGGAAGGGTAAGAATGTGGAACTGGCAATTTGGAACAATTAACTGAAGTCCACAAGGCAAATCAAGCTGCCTAACTACAAATACCAAAGCTGCATTTGTTCTGTGTTCTGTCACTGGCTATGGACCTCACAGGCGGCTGACCTGAACACTGTCAGTGTTTAGTGCTCCAAGACTGCCCGCTGACAACGTAGAACCTCACATTTCTCCACGTTCCTGCTCCCTCCTCTTGCATTCCTTCCCATCCTCTCATACTCTTAGGTCTAGTGATTTCTTTCTTTTATACAAAGTAAATAGGATTTTCAAGGCTCTGGCTTTTTTTTGTATCTCCCCCAGTCTTTTGTAACTTGCTGTTTGTCCTCCACTTTGTATTTAGTCAATCAGCTCTCAGTAAATGGGAAGAACACAGCATGAAGATAATATGGGTTGTATTTTTCAGGTTGCATTTACTTTTTTTTTGGTCACTTGAAAACAGAGTTCATTGAATATAAACCATCCTTGGCTGCTTTCCTCAAAAACCCCTCACTCCCTGCAACTGTACATATTCAGGTTCACAATCACCTCCCCTCAGTATTCCCACTCCCACTCTTGGCTGCTGTGATACAGTTTTAACTTCAGAACACAATAATTAGAAGTGATGGGATTACAGCACACAGGCAATACGCTGAGCACTTGTAAAACTCATTCAGGATGGGAGAAGACAGACAACGAAAGATCTAAGTGCCACCTGTTAAAATGCTCATCAACTACAGCTTCCATTGCCAAATCTCACATCAGTAAGGGAGCAAGCTCAAGACTGTTCTGGGCTATGGAATTAAGGGTATGATTTGTTGAGATGCTCGGCCAGAAACCAACTGTAAGTCACCAAAAAAGATCCTTTTTTTAAAAATGTACATACTCCTTCGTTAATAGAGACTTTTCCTTATTATTATTTAAAGATAATAGTCTATAAAAAGCCTGAAAGGTCCATCAATACCTGCCTTCGTTTGTTTGACAGTCCTTCAGTCACATGAGGATGAGCCAAGCTGAGCTGCCCTATGCTGTCATGAAACAATCCCTCACTCCATGTATGAGACAACTGTAGAACTGATGGAAAGCAGACACCAAGAAATACCACCAAAGATGGCCAAGTGCTATCGTTTTGAGATGGCAGGTTTTGTGTCTCTTGGAGGAACTGTGACTCAGGTTAGAAGGAAGACTTTAAAAAAATCCTAAGAGACTTAGAAGTTTTAATCCTTTTTATACTAGCATTCACATTTCTTCCAAAGCAACACCTACTGCCAATAAATATACCCAAACCCACCCAGATTGCTTTTACTAATGAACTCCTCATCCCCTCGTCGCCCTCTCCCACCCTGCTTCTTGAAACAGACACACAGTATGTCAGCTCCTGTGAGAATCTTGAAATATTTCTACCATTGTGACTGGATGGCTGAACTTTCCCCAGAGAAGAGCTTGCTGTTTATATATTTTACAAGGTGAAACTTCAAGAACCTTTCCCCCCCCTTCAGTTTCTGCCAGTTTCAGAAGTGCAGATGCAACAGGGAACCTTCAGCTGACAAGTCCAAAGGTGTAACAGATGGATGTAAATAACAAGTTTTTGCTGAGCAAACAAAGTTCTGTGGTGTAGCCACATCAGTGCTGGTTGCTATAACCTGGATTATGTCTCATACAGAAGGGCTGTAATTCCAAGATGTCTTTACCAGCCCTGCTTCAGCATGCCAGAGGTACTGCTGGTCAGTGAGTGAGTGGCACGCTCTCACCCACAGCAAATCTTAATGCAAGAGACGTGTAAAAGAAGAAAATAAAACCAGTTGTGAGCAGTCAGACTCTGAAGCCCCTGTGCATGGTCAGAAGAGTATACCAAGGAAGTCATTAAAGTTTCTGTTTGTTGAGTCAACTGCAGTTAAAATCTCAACCACGTACTGCAAACGTGGCGCTTGTTCTGTAGAAAAGGAGAGGCTGTGATATGGCGATTGTTCCATTGAAAGACTCACTTGATACACTGGAAAGGCAGAACAGACTGGCAGAAGGGACAGGATTCTATTCAGTTATTTATTTTTTTCTTTAAGAAGCGGTTAGGAGACTCTGATCATCTGTGTCATTGCTTCTTCGTTGGCCTGAGTCGGATCCTACAGATACAAAATACATATCATTTGGTAACTTCAGCATTTTTCCATCAAGAGCAGACAGAGTCCAGCACAACTATCAAGAGGAGATACTCCTGCCCCCTCCCTCCATCTCTAAACATGCCGTATTTTCCTGTTTTACGGGCCAGTGTAACAGAATTGGATACATAAATCTCAATAGCTCCCAGTAACGTTCTTTTTCTAGTACTAGTCTAGTATTTGGGAAGGATTCTACTTCAGCATAAGAAACATTCTTCTGCTAAAGCCATAGGATTACTTTAAAGCACTAATCAACAACAGAATTTGCTAGTTCTACTCTGTTGTGTCCCTTCCTATCAAAACTTGTCTTGCACTTATGTAAATCAACCTGTAGCTAAGAAGCAGATGTTCACATTTGTTCATTTTCCTTAAGGTATCTCTGCCTTTAACTAATGTCCTAAGAAAGTACTTCTGGTATGCAACCAGAAAGGCTGCAAAGACTCTATTTCTTAGGAAAAACAAATCCAAGCATTCTCTGTTTGGAAAACAAAGTGAACACACTCTTATCTCTGTTACTACAGTGTAATTACTCAAGGCAAACAGACACTTGCTCTCTACAAGAAGTGTTTTTTCATAATGCCTGCAACAAATTCCAAGGCATAGAGGGACAACAGTCATCAGCCTAATCCAAAAACAAGAACAAAACAGTACAAAGACACCTCTAAAGTGTATTGTGAAGAGCTGAAAGTGGCAGTTGTCCAAAACAACAGACAGAATCCTACTTACCTGCATATGAGGGCTGTCCTTCTCCTTTGGTGAGAAGAAACGTCCACCTTCTCCCCTCTTCCTGGCCATGGCGTGACGATGCCGAGACTCGTGCAAGTATTTCTGCAACAATATGAAAGAGGCAATGAGAGGCCAGCCTACCATTTCTAGTTTCTTTCAGTAAGGGAAATTTCTGACTGCTAGAAAAGTCTACCCACAGTCCCCATCCTTCCTCATCCAGTAAATGCCCATGTGCAATACAGCTCCACACACACTCAAGAGGAAGCAGCACTGCCACCAAGAGACTCAAAACACAATTACTCCTGTGTAGCTTATGAACAGCACCAACCAACAATAAGGAACATTTCAAGATGCCAGCCCTCAACTTTCCACCAGAGATAGTTTTCTGTGCCTTTCTCATACAGCTACCCTCTATTAGATCTGAGTTATATTCTCACCCTTCTTTCTTTGGGAATTTTTCCTTCTGCTTCAAGCTTGGCACGTGCCTGTCTCCTCTTAAGGATCCGGTGATACTGCTTGGCATTTACATAGAGGGGCTCTTCTTCCAGCATTTCTGCTCCAGGCAAAGGTATTCTCTGGATAGCTGGTACTGATCCAGCTCCAGGTACCATCTGTACAGAGAATATGGGGTTTGTAGCTCAAAACACAAACTGAATGCTAAAACAAAAAGGTCATTTCTTTTTATAAAGTTAAAATGGAAAATGTTTGGGTTTTGTTCAGAAAATGCATCTACTCAGAATAAAGTTCTTCTCACACAGCAGAACTAATTGAAACAAATTGTTTACTTCTCAGTTGTGCTTGGTTTTCTTTCTGATAATGGTAAAGCTGCAACACAATACACAGTTCTATGACCATGTCACTGCTTCTTCTTCCATTAAGCACTCAGGACAAGTCCATTGCTTCCCTTTCTTTTTTTAGTTATCACTTATTTAATTTATATGATAATTTCACAGTGTTTCTTAGGCAAATCTTACTTGTAGAGTTGCTGACATCTAGTGGGGACAAACAACAGAACTCAAGATAGAAGGCCTCACACTACAAAGAAATAAGAATTGGCTGAAAAAAAAACCTCTTATGAAACACAGAAACAAAGAAGGGATCCTCAAAAGCAATAGTTAAGTCAATCTCTTTAAATCTCTACGTTGGGCAGAGAGGAACTTCATGAGATTCAACAAAGGCAAAAGCAGAGTCCTGCAGCTGGGGAGGAACAACCCCCTGCACCAGCACAGTCTGGGAGTGACCTGCTGGAGAGCAGCTCCAGGAGAGAGACCTGGCAGTGCTGGGGGATCATCAACTGACCATGAGCAGCAACGTGGCCTCATGGGCAAGGCCAATGGCAGCCTGGGGGCAGCAAGAGAGTGTGGGCAGCAGGGCCAGGGAGCTTCTGCTGCCCCTCTGCTCTGCCAGAGCTGCTGAGGCCTCATCTGGAGTCCTGGGGCCAGTTCTGGGCTCCCCAGCTCCAGAGGGACAGGGAATTGCTGCAGAGAGGCCAGTGCAGGGCCAGCAAGATGCTGAGGGGACTGGAGCATCTTCCTGCTGAGGAAAGGCTGTGGGACCTGGGGCTGTTCAGTCTGGAGAAGAGAAGCCTGAGGAGAGATCTCGTCAATAGCTAAAAATATCTCAATGTTGGGTGTCAGGAGGTTGGGGCAGCACTGTTTTGTATTGTATCCAGTGCCAGGACAAGGAGTGATGGGCATCAGCTGGAACACAAGAAGTTCCACCAAAACAAAAGAAGAAAGTCCTTTGGTGCTGAGGTGAGGGAGCCCTGGCCCAGGCTGCCCAGGGAGGGTGTGGAGGCTCCTTCTCGGGAGGTTTCTAAACCTGCCTGGGCATGTTCCTGTGTGACCTGATCTAGGTGGAGCTGCTTTGGCAGAGGGGTTGGACTGGATGATCTCTCAAGGTCCCTTCCAACACCCACCATTCTGTGGTTCTATGATTCTAAACTTCTGTTTATCAGTTAACAGCTCATCTCCCACAGAAAAACACAGATCAGAACAGGACCCAGGTCATTAAAGCTAAAAACTTGTATTGTTTAAACTTGAAACTAATGGTAGCTACTGAGACAACTGTCCATACTATGGTGACATGAATTTCAGACAACAGTTTGTGTACAGACATTTTCAACCTCAACCTTTAAAAACTATCAAAGGAAAGTTAAATACACACCATAACCATTCCACCTGAATTGACAACATTTCCAGCCACTGGCAGTGTCACTGTGACAGTCCCTTGTCCACTGCTGGTTGTATTGGTGTTGGCTCCTGTTTGGACAATCTGTGCTCCAGCCAGACTGGCTGCTGGGATGGTGATCATGCCTGTAACAGGGACTGTCACTTTAAGAAAATAAAACACAAAAGAAAACAAAGAAGAACAGAAACAAAAACACGCACACAAGAAGGAGGGAACACCATTAGTCCCACTTCTGGCTTTTTACTCATTCATCCTTCCATAACATGCAAAAAGATTCAGTTAATAACTTACAGTCCTGTCCCAAATTCCAACGCCTGGTGTAACATCCCACACTCCCTGGTTTTTACATTTGTGTCTATCTCAGTGTCAGAGAACACATACTCTGAGGTGTAGAAGCAAACTTAAGCATTTCTGTTCTGATAGCTCTTGCCAAAGAAAAGAGCCAATTTTATTTCTCTAGGTAAAGAACCACAGGCTGAATTCCTATATAACATCAACATCTCCTCTTCCATTCACCACGCCAACAATTTGCACTGCAGCACTCGCAGTGCTACAATTAGCACTGCAACCCGATGCTTTCAAGGCAATAAAAACCTATCAGAGAGTGATAACTAGTAATCCTGATCCTTCCCACACCAAAGCTCATACCTTGTTGGAGAATGGTTCCATCAGCATTAACTGGCTGATAGACTATGGTCTGGCCTTCAGCTGCTTGTGCTACCTGTTGTCCTTGAACTGCTATTTGTTGCTGGGTCTAAACAAAACAAAGAAGACAATAACTTAACAGATGGCTTGATTTTCAAATGGTACAATTGCTGAATTGACACATGGTGCTTAAGGTGTTTCAGGCATCTATTTCTTTTGCTTTATTACCAGCATCAAGAAATAGGATGAAGTACAAACCAATTGAACTGTGGGTACATAAAACGTCCTTTTTCTAACAGGGTAGTATTTAATACTGAAAGAAACAAGTACTAGGTTTCCTGTCTCCCTGTGAGTATGTTAAAAGAAAGAACATTCTGCTCAGAAATTTTACATTGGTCCTGAACAAAAGAATCAGCAGAAAACCCAGCTATGACTAAACTGCTTCACCAAATGGCACAAGTATGAAATTAGCAATGCTTCGTGTTTTCAAATTTCAACAAAGAGACAAAAACAACCAATGAATCAATCAAATACAGAAACACGATGGATAAGAACATGCAGTCTATGCCTTCTGCCCCAAAGTTATGTATGAAAACACTACAAAAATATGGGATTCATTCTCAAGTTCTCCTCAGTGTTACAATTCCTCCTTTTTTTTTGTTGTTTTGTTTCCTTTTATTTTTTTTTTTTAACACCTTGCCCACACTTTAAGTCATTTGTCAAGTTTCTCTTCCTGTTTCTCTCAAGAAAACCCTTTCATGCTGGTGCAGTTACCTGTGTCTGGCCAGCAGTAACTGCAGTCTGTGGCTGCTGTATAATGATCTGCTGGGTCTGGCCCTGCTGCCCCTGTACCTGCACAGCCTGCCCACCTTGAATCTGAATCTGACCTGGCTGGACCAACTGAATCTGTGGAAGAAAGAGTCAGAAAGGAACATTAACTATGCCTTTTATTTCTCCCTCCTTGGCCTCAGCATTACCAAATCATCTCTGAGGATGATTTACTGTTGCAAAGAAAAAAGAGAGCACAGATTCTTCTCTTTTTCCATTTTAAAATGGAGAGTTTTACTTTTTTTTTGCCCTCTCTGTGACACAGCAGTCACAACCACACAAGAATAGAGAAAACATAACATGTGTCATTATGTCCTGGCAGTTCTCCACTGCATACACAATAAAATGGTCAAAAAGAAGAAATTAAGTCACATAAAACTGGGAATAATAATGCTCAGGTGAAAGAAGAAAAGAAGAGACTAAGATTTAAGATATCTGAGGAGTGTTATTAATCCAGCAAACAGAAGCACTCCTGGATAGATAACAAAATCTTTCTTCAGCTTTGCAGAGAATTCCTTCCACCTATGTGGAACATTTCCTAGACATTACAAAAGAGGAACTGGATTATCATTTGAAGTCTGTGCATAAAACCCCAGTTATGGATTTTCCTCCAACAACCAGACTGTAAAGAACCTACCACAAAATGTATTGGTTTTCAACAAAAGAGATTTTAAATAAACACTAAAGAAACCTCTCAAAACATCATTTGCCTTCCTGGGCTGTGCTGAACTCAATTCCTGAATCCCATTCTCAAATCACTACAACACTTTGATTTTGCCACTGTTACAGTTCTTCCTTTTGCTTTTGAGGAACACACTTGAAGCACCTGTTGGAATTTAAAAACTGTCTTTTAGACAATCATTTCCAAATAATTGCTTCTCATAAAATCCAGCTTCTATCCCTTCTACAGCATTACCTTCTGTGCAATGGGAATGTTTAAATTCACCTCCCAGCCATCAACTATTAGATATGCTCAAGCACAAGAGTTATTTTTAAGAAGTTTCCCTAAAAAAAAAAACAACAAACCCCAAAAATCCTCATTCTGAGCCATGAACTGAGTCGGTATCAGATCACCAGCTATACTGCAACGGGCAGGAAAGATATAGCAAACAAAAAGAACCCCTTAACCAACTCCAGCTGTATTTTAATGGACCTCACTTAAAAGGTTTAGCACCATCCCATAAAATACTAAAATCAAACACACTCAGGATTTTCACTGCATTCTTAACACACAGCTCACTGCCAGATCCAGAGCTGAAGAACAATCGTCTTTGCCCAGTTTATTTTAAGAGTGCTGAGGCAAATGTACTCTCTGACAAAGTGAGAGCATCTCAGTTCATTCTCTGTCATTTATCTTAATATAAAATTAGGGTTATCTCACCTGCTGCAGTCCTTGTGTTCCAGAAACTGGGACTTGCATGATTGTCTGGCCCTGACCCCCAGGCACAGCCTGCACCATGATGGGCTGGCCAGTTGATGTGATCAGCTGACCTCCGCTGACTTGCACCATTAGTGGTTGACCCTGGACCTAGGAAACAGGAGAAAAAAAGCAAACAGAACAATGAAAAAGTCTGGTGACATGAAGCCAGGAACTGCAGTGGCTACCACCTGAGGCAAAACGCTTACCTATTTGAATGCTGTGACCAGAGAAAACTGAGCTACACAGTCACTAAGCTGGGTTCATAACCAGCATCAAATATCTTTAGTTTCTAAAACTGTTTCCATGATCTGCTACTGGATTTAATAAATTACCTTTTTCTGTTGCAGTCTAACCAAAACTCCCGAGTCTAATTGCAATAAAGCATGAAAAGCATGGCTAAATTTTCCAGACACAATCACTATCTTCATGCACAGCCCAAGAGCAAAGAGCAATAAAAGAAGCCTCATTATCCACTTCACTATTACTGATCTTTAGCTGGGGTTCCTAATGAGAAGAATCTCTAAATAAGCTATTCTAACAGAAAGAATCTGAAGTAGCTTCAACTCCCTTCAATTACATGCTTACAACATTTTCCATTTCCCAACTGATAAATAGCATGTGATGTTCTTAGAGAACCTTTTCGTGGGTTTTAAGTGAAATCAGAAATGTGACAACATATAATGTAGTTCAGTAAGAAAGAGTGAAAGAAAATGAGCAGCAGACACTTTCTGGCCCAGGCAGGATTACAGTGGATTTATAAAAATTCAGAATATGAGCCTCTGGACTCTTGGATCACTGGGAAAAAGGACAAGAAAACAAAAGCAAGGGGAAAGTCTGTCTGTTTAAACACCCTCAGCTGCTAAGTCCCCAAACTCCTCAAGATATAGCTTTGAAAATACTGTACCTCCACAGCCTTAAATGTAAAATGAGTCATTACCTACTTCATAAGACTCTTTACCACACTTGGACTTCCTTAGAAACAAGAGCAACACAACATGGTAAAAAGTCACCGAGATCTTGGGTTTGCTGCTTGTGAATTTGAAGAGTGTGCAACAGCAAAGGCTCTCACTCTTCAGCTGCTGTGGAATATGAGGCTAAACATCAGAACAGACTTCTCAGCACATACTGAACTACCTACACACCTACACTTTGCATGGTTAAAATATCTTAGTGAATTATATACTAAGACATCCACAGAAACAACTATGGCTGCACCTCAGAAAACTGGGACTTCATAGGTCACCTAATACCCTCAGGACACTGTTCTGTTCCTCAGCCTTGTACCTACCACATCCAAGTCCCTAACGAAAATCAGTAGCACTTGTTTTGAATTGCAATAGAGTGAAAAGAGGAGATAAGCATGCTCATGGTAGCCACAGAGAAGCACAGTCAGCAGTGCAATATTCAGTAAGCAGGAAGAAAAATGGTCCATTCCAGGATTCTTGTTAATGTATTAGAGAATGCCAAACAAAAAGGAGGGGAGAGGGAGGCCACAGTGACCCAAGCAATTCGAGTCAGCCAGCCTTTCCTATTTTAACTTTGAACATAAAAAATGCTGTGTCCCACTTTACACCTGGCAGGACCATTCTAGCCTCTTGGAACTCTCCTCCTGTGAAGAATTAAAAGCCAAGCAAAACCAAAATACTAAGTGAAAAGAAAGCACTACTGAACTGCTCTGTGTGTCCAGGGTTTGTTTACTCCTTTAAAAGCCTCCTACAGGAGCTAAGGAAGCTTGTGAGACAGAAAACACATCCTATTGTAACAAAGTTTGAAATAACCTTGCATTTCTTTCTAGTCTGTGATGTGTTTACTGTTAGGATACAAACTTCTCCTGGGTTTGCTTGTATTGGTCATATGGTCAATCAGAGGCCAAGGTTGTCCTCAGGTGCCCTTGTAAAGCACAGGTGAAACACTTCTTGAGTTCGTGAGTCCTCCAGCACCTCTGCCTTGTTTATTGAAGGCACAGAACCACTCATAGTGGGTATGAGAAATCTCCATGAAACTGAGACCTTGGGTTCTCTCTCTTGACTGCTATTTCCTCATCTTAGTACTATTTTCCCTTTTAAATCTCATTTCAACCACTATTTACTTTCAGAACGACAGCAGCAGGATGTCATGAGTGCATCAGGGCTTGTGGCATGCACCTGAGATCCAGTGAAAAGCTATAATCCCATGCTCTTCATGGAAATGCCTACAGTTAGCATCAAGCACAGAGAACTGCTGCTAACAAATGTTCCTGTTCCTATTTCAAACCCTGAAAAAAACACAGCATTAGATATGTGGCGATGGTGAGAGTCATGCAGTGCTCACAAACACAATTAGAGAGATCACCACTACCTGGAGGGTCTGGACTTGCTGGCCTGAGGCGGATGCCACCTGGGCCTCAGTCTGCAACTGGACAGCAGTGACACCACCCTGCTGCTGGGAATAGGAACAGGAATAGCTTGAAACATGGCAAATGCACAGCTCTGACATGAGACAACGACACTTGGCTGGAAGAGGGTGAATTTAAAATTCATACAGACTGCTCTTGGAACATAAGGAATGTGAATATGTTTAGCAAACCTAGGCATGGAGTACCAGCCACACTGCAGGAGATACTGACAGGCTTCAACATCCCAAACAAAGGTCACTTGCAAAGAATATCAGATATTTTGCAGCATTTTAGACCTTAACTTCACTGTTTTAGACTGCTGCCTTTCTGCTTTCCCTCTTAATGCCCAGCTTTCCTCCTGTGAAGGGGTTCCAGATTGTTGTCAGATTTGTTGGTTACAATAAAGGCCATAAATTGTTTTCTGCACAGAAAAGCAGCACAGATGGCTACAGCCTAAGCTTCATCTATGCCAGCCCTGCAGCAATGTCTTCCCACCACTGACCTTGAAGGACAATCTTGAGAGGCTGCAAGAGCAGTTAAATCTAAAAGCCTTTTCTATCTTTAGCCTCTTTAGTTAAGAGTCCCAAAATAATCTGTGCTAACTGTGTTAGCATTTTGGGAGATGAAGGGCATCTCTCTGCTAAAAGCTGTACTGCACAGGCCTAGTAACAAAAACATTAGAAAAATATTGCATGTTAACGAAACATGGGCCTTAAGAGCACACACCAAAAATGACACAAGCCAAGCTGTGTTTTCACCTCCTTTATACCTACAGATGAAACCAAACACATTTCTGTTTACCTGTTGAAAACAGGTGGTTTTGACCGTTCTTAGTGTTTCATTTTTAGCCTCAAGTACAACGTTGTTCTTACTGAAAATGTCAACTTCAACTTCAAATTCAATAGAAGAAGCTGGTCCATCACTATCAAACACTCAAACGGGCTGATGACAAAGCAAAGTGTATCTCACTGGAAACATAATCCAGTGCCTCATTTCGTTTGCATGACAAAGTAAGAAACTCCTCTAGCCTTGAACTAGAGTAAACACAAGGTGCAGCAAAGATTCATGCACAGCTCAGCTCATCTGAAATGCATTGCTCTATCTGAATGGGTCAAGTTTAGCCACAAAAATCTGTAAGCTCTTAAAAAAACCACTCAGGCTAAAAAAACCTCATCTGGACATTGTAACATGAACTAGAAACTTCTTTCTAGAATGGATGAATTCATCCAAAGCCTCATGTTTTGCTGCAGTTTTGCTGTGTGCCCTTTTTGATGCAGCTGTTGCTCTAAAACACTTCTTTTGAGGTAGCTGGAGAAGCTCCTGTAGGTTTGAGCAAAATCTCTTTCAGTTTAGAGGGGAATCCACGTTGCTCCTTGTGGACAACTGACTGTTTCTACTAATGTTCTATTTCTTCCATTTTCAGAGAGGATTTGTTACTCTCCTCATGTCACCACCAGTTTGCAAACACCCTGTTATGCTGCAAGGTGGTAACTTGTATCCCTGAAATGGTATTAATTTCATAAGAAGTATACAGTACTAAATATGACATATTTACTCTGACTTCAAGTCACATCAGATGACTGGCCACTGATCAGGTGCCAAAAGTCAGGGTAAACACATATCCAGACACTATCAGGAAAAATCTTGCTGCTTCTGTGAAACTCTGGAAAGTACAAACAGACTTATAACCCAACCCTGGCAAGGTCAGCTCACCCGTTCCCACTTCTCATACCTGCTGCTGAATCTGTCCAGCCTGCACGACGATCTGCTCTGTGGAACTGTTACTGTTTGCTGTGTACTGCTCCATGGTTCTGCAGTCCCCAGGAGGTGGAAGGCACACGTCAGTCTAAGGATCTGGCAAGACAAGTTGAAAAGAAAAGCACGTGATTATTGTCCCAAGGTTTGGAGATTGGTACTATCTTACAGTAGCTGAAAAGCAAACCATTTGCTGACATTGAGAAGCACACAGCAAGGATCTCTTTTTAATCAAGGACCTACTTCTTTCACACTGTCACCTTAGACTCATAGAATGGTTTCAGCTGGAAGAGATCTTTCAGCTCATGGGGTGCAGCCTCTGTCCCAGCCCCATCACCCACCAGTCCACTGCCCTCAGTGCAACACCCACCCAGCTCTGAAACCCCTCCAGGGACGGTGACTCCAGCAGCTTCCTGGGCAGCCCCTTCCAATGCCTGACAGCCCTGGCAGCAAAGAAATTCCTCCTCACATCCAGCCTCAACCTTTCCTGCTGCAACTTGAGGCAGTTTCCTCTTGTTCTGTTGCTTGTCACCAGGGAGAACAGACCCACCCCCAGCTGGCTGCAGCTGCCTCTCAGGTGGTTGTAGAGAGTGAGAAGCTCTCCCCTGAGCCTCCTTTTCTCCAGGCTCAACAGCCCCAGGTCCCTCAGCCCTTCCTCAGCTGAGATGTGCTCCAAATCCTTTCCCAGCTTGGTACCAGCCTCTGGATCCTCTCCAGCACCTCCATGTCCTTCTTGTAGAGAGAGGCCTGAACCTCGACACACTGGACTTACTTTTTGCTTCTCAGTCAAATGTTCTTGAAACTACAATTCTAGAATTGTAGTTTCTTCTGTTACTCAATGCAAGTGTCTCCACCTCAATCCTGTCATTACCTTCAGTGAATGAAGTAGTGGCTATGAACCTATTGGAGACCATGTATTCCAGGCTCTAGACAGTTACACCTATGCTGCGTATTAGTGGAGCAGAGGGGTGTTACCACTAAAAACCCTGACAAAACCCCATAAAACCAAACCCCATTTCAAGAATTTAACAAAGCTAAGTGAAACTGTCTCTCCTCCCCCAGCTATGCAGCACTCCCTCCTCGTATCTGTCTTCTCTTCCTACTATCATCTATTTTGAAAATAGCCAGCAGACTTCTCCTTGCTTCCATCCTTTTCCTGCCTTTCATTTCTTGGACTCTTGCCTACACATATGAACAACACACTGTTGAAAGAAAATACGTAGTTCCATTACCTCCTTCTCCCTCCCATTTCTTCTCTGCTCAGTTGATCACCAAGGAAAGAATTCTGACTTTTAATAAGGTATTTGATTTATGACCGAACAAGTACCTGTTACATTAGTGGAAAAGCACTCTATAACTTGCATCTTTGAGGTCTAAAGCAACAAAAAAAAAAACCCAGGCCCCTTTAGTTTTCCAAGAAACACACACAAAATTTATTCACTACTTTAACTAACTGTAACTGTTGCTGTGGTTACTACTGCAATGACATCTCAGACTTCACAGAGTCTCAAGGGCTGGAAGGGTCCTCCAAAGCTCACCCAGTGCAACCCCCCTGCCAGAGCAGCAGCACCTAGAGCAGGGCACACAGGGACTCATCCAGCTGGGCTTGGGATGGCTCCAGAGGAGCCTCCACAGCCCCTCTGGGCAGCCCCTGCCAGTGCTCCCTCACCTCAACAGGGAACAAATTCCTCCTGGTGTTTCTTTGGAACCTCCTGTCTGGCTTGTACCTGTTGCTCCTTGTCCTAAACTTCCTGCTTTTTAACTTCAAAACATCTTTCTATGTCAGTGTCTTGCATTTATCTTAGGAACACTTCATCTTTTCATCAACTTACTAAGCATTGTGGCCTAAGACAACATGCAATGGTTTTACATTTTATGGTTTTCTTGCATGTCTCTTGCCAACAAACCCAAATGATTAAACAGGACGCCAGAAGCACGCTAATTCCAGGGCGTATACACTCAGCCATAATTATGCAAAACCTTTCTCAGTCCCTATCAGATCCTTTGTTCAGAGTGAGGATGTCATGACAGTAACTCTGATGATCACAAAGATCATCTGAGTCACAGCACTGCAAGGCACTACCTATTACTGCAACGTTAACTCTGTCCTTGGCCCATTCAAGCAGTTTTTCACAGCCTGACAGACAACATAAACGTGTTTCCTGAAGATCCTACAGTCTAAGCAAGGTTTTCATTTCAGTTGCACACTTGTGTACATAACTTCTGCCCCAAATGCCTGTAGGCCTGTCAGAAAGCAGCTCCAAATCTCATTCTTCAGGGAAGTATCTCAGCAGCAAGCATAGGATGCCAGTAAACATATTTGCCAAAAGTTCTCTGGGTTCCTTAACACCACAAGCCAGTAAACAAGAGCAGGCATTGTGTTATTTGGGAATGGTTCAGCACAAAGCCTGGTATCGTGTCCCTGTCTTGTATACTTAAAATATTCATAGGATCACAGGATAGTTTTGGCTGGAAGAGACCTTTAAGATCAGAGTGAAGCCTCTGTCCCCATCACCCACCAGCCCATTGCCCTCAGTGCAACACCCACCCAGCTCTGAAACCCCTCCAGGGACGGTGACTCCAGCCCCTCCCTGGGCAGCCCCTTCCAATGCCTGACAGCCCTGGCAGCAAAGAAATTCCTCCTCACATCCAGCCTCAACCTCCCCTGCTGCAACTTGAGGCTGTTTCCTCTTGCTCTGTTGCTTGTCACCAGGGAGAAAACACCCACCCCCTCCTCAGGCAATTGTAGAGAGCAATATGAGCACCACTGTAATCCTAAATCTGTGCACCAGCTGTGGCTAGCTAAAGTTACAAACAGAAGGTTTGACACGTGCTTGTCTGAGCTCCTCCAAGGGACTGTGTCATTAAAAAACCAAGAGCAGCAGCACAACGGTCTCAAAGTTAAATTTTAAAGACTGGTGACGCGCTCCTCCCACAGCTGATCTCACCACTCTGCTCCTCCTCACTGGCCCTGGGCTGCTCTGAAAATGACCTGGTGTTCTAATTCTATCACAATATGTTCATATATACACACACACACACGTATATAAAGGCTATAGAAGCTACGTTGACAACAGCTCTGTCAGCAAAGCAGCCACACTGAGAACAAACCAACGTGATAAAACTGTGCTGAGGCTTGAGCTTGCTTGAAAGCAGCATATCCAAAGGTGCTGCATCCTGAAGCAACATTACCAAACCGACAGAAGTCTCTAGGGCAGAACCTGTCAGATCTACCTGTACCATCATCATCCCCTGAGGACGCCAGCAGAGGACAAACACCCACAGACAGCGTTTAACTAAACACCACCACGGGGTAACCACAGCGTTACCTCCAACTATCAGAGACAATCAAACACGTGCAACACGGATTTCATTTCCAACCTCCTCACCAAACGTGTAACTGGGGGGAGCTGACGCAGGGACGTTTTTATTTCGTTGCACAAAAGCCTCCGACATGGCACTTTCCTCGGTGTGCAGAGCACGCTGCACCGTGCTGTGCCAGCCGAGCCAATGCCCATCAAAGCGAAAGAAAAAGCGAAGCAACACCCAGGCCCCTCGTGTGTCCCCCCCACTCCTCCCCTCACCAAACATGCAGCTGCCACTAACGGAGCAGCGTGTGACCGGCATCGCCTGGCGTGCGGGTGCGCTCGGGACCGGCGTGGGGGGAGCAGCTACACCCCCTGCACCGGCAGAAGAGGGGAAAAGGGGGGGGGGGGGGCCGCCCCCACCCCTATTCCACCTCC
>WBNH01009800.1:133310-146909 GCA_013401255.1 Urocolius indicus
CCTCCCGCTGCCGCCTGAGCGCTCCCATCCCGGTACCCCCCCCCTCCCCCCCCCTCCACCCGCGGCCCTTTGGGCTCCCGCAGCGCCCGGCCAAGCCCCGGCCAAGCCCCGGCCCCTGCGAGCGGGTTCCTGACTGGTCACTCGGCCCCGCCAATCCCGGCGCTGGGGCCGGCGCTCGGGGGCTCCATATTGGCTGCTCGCGCTCACCGTGCCTCGCTCCCCCGGTTCGGCTCCCGCGCTGATTGGCTCCGCTACCGGCTCCCGAAACCCAATCAGCGCCTCCAACTGCACCGCCGCGCAAAATGGCGCCCAACCCCCGAACAAAGGGCGAGGGGGGGGGAGGGCGGGAGCGCTTCAGGCGCATGCGCGGGGGGCGGCCGGCGGATGGCGTCTCTGAGCGCTTGGCCGCGCCCACTGCGAGCGCGAGCGTGCTCCTCGCTCAGACACCGCCCCGCCGCGCACGCGCGGGGCGCATGCGCGGGGGGCCGAGGCCACGCCCCCTCCCTGTGGCTTCTCCCCCTCCCCATCAGGCCACGCCCCCTCTCCATCGGGCCACGCCCCCTCCGCGGCGCCGCGCGCGTGCGCAGTGGCGGCGGCTGCCGGAATGTTCTGGGCGCCGCCTCCTGCCCGCGCAGCCCCGCGCGGCCCCGCGCTCGCTGCGGCTGATGTCTGTGGCTCTGGGGAGGGTCTGTGTGGCGCGAGCCTGGGCCCGGCGCGCCGCCCTTCACGCCGGGAGCGCGGGTGCGACGCCTGCTGAGGGGCTGTGGGAAGGGCTGGGGGTGACTGGGAGGGCGGTGGGTGTGNCACCACCTCTCCATCAGGCCTCTCGCCCTCCCCGATCAGGCCACGCCCCCTCCCTGGGGGCGGGCCACGCCCCCTCCGCGGCGCCGCGCGCGTGCGCAGTGGCGGCGGCTGCCGGAATGTTCTGGGCGCCGCCTCCTGCCCGCGCAGCCCCGCGCGGCCCCGCGCTCGCTGCGGCTGATGCCTGTGGCTCTGGGGAGGGTCTGTGTGGCGCGAGCCTGGGCCCGGCGCGCCGCCCTTCACGCCGGGAGCGCGGGTGCGACGCCTGCTGAGGGGCTGTGGGAAGGGCTGGGGGTGACTGGGAGGGCGGTGGGTGTGTGAGCTGGGTGCTGAGCCTGTGCTGAGCCTGTGCTGGGGTGTCTCTGTCTCTGCCCCCCTCATGGAGCTGTGGGGCTGCGGTGGGGTACTTTGAACCACACTCCTTAGGGGTACTGGTCTCCTGTTTTCAAGGGGTGCCCTGATGGTTGGAGCCTCCCCGCTGAAAGTTGGCTTAAGCCTTGTACCTTCTGTCATACCCTATTGCCTGCTCTGGGCTTGGTGGTAACTTTCTTTCTCTCTCATCTTTCTAGCCACAGGAGTCTTCAACGTAGCCCACGTTACCATGGCCACCCACTTCTCCAAGGATCAGGAGGAGAGAGTGCGTAGAAAATGAGTTATCTGGGCTAGCCCTGTGATGTGTGTGTGTAAAGAGTTTCCTGTTCCCATGATAACACGGGAGCCGGCTCTGCATGAAGCTTTTTTTAAGGAAAGTGATAGCTGCTGAACTGCTTGTGCTTTTGTCAGTGATGCAAATACTATACAACAAGCGCAGAGGTTACCTGCTTGAGTAATGTTCAGCCCTGGCACTCTGACAGTATGCTGAAGGTGTGCATTAATCTAATTGTGCTCACCGTTTCATCATTACCCTGTTTAAGCATTGATACTGTAAAAGTAATTGCTGAACTGACACGTGATAACTGATCTTGTAAGAAAAGATACTTATCTCCCTTGGCTTCATAACTCATTTACTTGTGAATTGTATCTCAGACTCTGTGCTTTACAATCTTTACAGCCTTGACAGATTCCCTGTTGCCTTGAGTGTTCTGTTGGCTGAGTCTGCACTCTTAGCTTATTTCCACTCACCCTTCTGCTTGTGCTGTTTTTCAGATCAAATGTGTCAAGGGGGACCTTTTCTCCTGCCCCCCAACAGACTCCCTGGCTCACTGCATCAGCGAGGACTGTCGCATGGGTGCAGGCATAGCTGTTCTGTTTAAGAAAAAGTTTGGAGGAGTACAAGAGCTGCTGGACCAACGTGAGTGATGCACGTGGGTTGGACATGGAGGAGCTGAAGGGAAAACCCTGATTTCCAGCAGTGAGGGTATCCTAAGATACTTGGGCTGAAAGGGGGGGAAATTTTATAGTGGAATGTAACTGGTTTTAAACTACTTTCTTATGTTTTTTTCCTTTAGAAAAGAAGACTGGGGAGGTGGCAGTTCTCCAGAGAGATGACCGATACATTTACTACCTGGTAAGAGTTAGACAGTACTCAGGCACTTCTCTGTAACTAAACTAAACCCACCAGAGTGAGTCCCTGTGTGACCTACTCTAGGTGGTCCTGCTCTGGCAGGGGGGGGTTGAACTGGATGAGCTTTCAAGGTCCCTTCCAACCCTTCAGATTCTGTGATAGCTTTAGTAGTTGCAAGCCTTTTCAGTGTGTCACTCCAAAGAAGTGTGAGAGGTATTATTCAGATGCTGCTAGTTGTGGAGGAGCCAAGCTGCCTGGTGGATCAGTGTTTAAATTGAAAACAAACAGAACCAGCTGCTAAATTGGACTGTTTGAAGCTGGGAAGTGTAGTTATTTTTCCCTTCACAGCAGCGATTCTGCCTGTGGAGTTTCACAGTGTAGTGGAATATGGGTTTTCTTTTTAAAAGAAGAAAGTTATTTGCAGTGATCATGCCAAAGGCACATCTGACCTCTTCCATTTGTACTTAGATTACAAAGAAGAAAGTTTCCCACAAGCCAACCTATGAGAGCATGAGACAGAGCTTAGAAGCCATGAAAGCTCACTGCCTAAACAATGGAGTTACAGACATTTCCATGCCTAGGTAAGGAAATTACTTACTGCAAATGGACATACTTGAGTGTTTGGTGCATAGAAGGGTGTTTGAGAGATGATCCCATGCAGTGACGTAAGTTCAGGTTGGCATTTCCCAGTGCGTTCAGATGACAGCAAAACTTAACAGGCATGGTGGTCGCTTTAACTTCCTGGCATTGATTTATGTTGTGCTGAATTAATGACACATGAAATTGTAGCTGCTGCTTGAAGGGCTAGGTGTTCACAGCATGCTGCACAGGAGGCAGTTACAGCTCTTTCCATGTCTTATTTTCCAGGATTGGATGTGGACTTGACCGCCTGGATTGGAATAAAGTTTCAGCAATACTTGGGGAGGTGTTTGAAGACACTGATATAAAGATCACAGTTTACACTCTGTGAGCAAGAGAGTTTAAAGAGACCCTCTTTTCCTTTGCTTTCGGGATGGGAATCCTGCTGACTGTTCAGGGAGGAAACTGCATGCTGAGCACATTCTTTACTAGGGCGGCGCTCACCCCTGTGTTGTCAGTGGCAGTGTCTTTTAACAGCAACCCCCAAAAATAAGCTCCAGAGCACCTAATTGAGGATGCAGTGCCCAAGAAGCCTGTGAAGAAGGCAGAGGTGTCGTGGTGGCCCTCGAGGATTCTCAGTCTGGCCCAAGAAGCCACCAGGTGTCACTGGTCCTCCACGAGTGCTGCTTGTAGCTGGCAGTGCCTGTGCAGAGTGAAACTGGAGCTCTGTGTTGCTCAGGTGTTTGTTGGTCTGTAGTTACGGTTGACAACCACGAGCTGTTGCAGCCCTGTCACTTTTTGGTCTGTTAAAGGTTTTGCAGTGTTGATCCCTGGCATAAAGTTCACTTCCTCTGTTAGTTACAGGACTAAAGATTTCATTTCTGCCTCCTGACAACGAGTAGATTTAATTCGTTATGAGATTGTACTCACTGAGAATCCTGTCAACACACAATAAATAGCTGTTCAGTACTCTGCTGTCAGACCAGAGCATGGTCCTTTTGAAAAACATGCCTGTACGTGTTGTGGCTGCACTTGAGAGGAAAGCTGGGATTGGAGGGAAATGCTGCAGGAGTGTGAGGAGAGCTCGTGGGTGTGTCACGGGTATGGTGTTCTGATAATCTGCACATGGGAATGACTGATGTGCTGTAAAAAGTCAGTATGGAGTTGTTTTTCACCTTTTTTTTTTTTTTTTTTTTTTTTTTTTACTGCATTAGTAGTTGTAGGTTGGTGTTTGCTGTCACAGAATCTCCAGGGCTGGAAGGGACCTCCAAAGCTCATCCAGTGCAAACCCCCTGCCAGAGCAGCAGCACCTAGAGCAGGGCACACAGGGACTCATCCAGCTGGGCTTGGGATGGCTCCAGAGAAGGAGCCTCCACAGCCCCTCTGGGCAGCCCCTGCCAGTGCTCCCTCACCTCAACAAGGAACAAATTCCTCCTGCTGTTTCTCTGCAACCTCTTCTGTTGCAGCTTGTACCCGTTGCCCCTTGTCCTGTCCTTGGCCATCCCTGAGCACAGCCTGGCTCCAGCCTCCTCACACCCACCCTTGATGGGTTTGTCCCATGAATGAGCTCAGCCCTCAGGCTCCTCTTCTCCCAGCTCCAGAGCCTCAGCTCCCTCAGCCTTTCAGCACAAGGCAGATGCTGCACTCCCTGAATCATCTCTGTGCCCTGTGCTGAACTCTCTCCAGCAGCTCCCTGTCCTTCTGCAACTGAGGGGCCCAGAGCTGGGCACAATATCCCAGCTGTGGTCTCAGCAGGGCAGAGCAGAGGGGGAGCAGAACCTCTCTGACCTCCTGCCCACAGCCCTTCTCACCCAGCCCAGGCTGCCATTGGCCTTGTTGGCCACGAGGGCACGTTGCTGGCTCAGGCTCATCCTGCTGCCCACAGCACCCCCAGCTCCCTTTCCCCTGTGCTCCTCTCTGTCAGTTCATTCCCCAGCCTGAGCTGGTCCATGGGGTTGTTCTTTCCAAGATGCAACACTTATGTTTGGAGGGTTTCTTAAAATGTAGTGGCAAAGACATATCCACAGTGGATCCACAAAGGAGTTCTCACTGCTGCTTGGGGGTTTTTTTTTTGCCTTAATTTATATCAGAATTCAGTGCCATTGACTGAGGTAAGAGATGGGTGCAGTCAGTAGTTGTGTGTGTGTGTGTGTGTCTAGTCCTGTTGCAGCTTGTGACTGTGCAGGGGAAACCCCAACGTGAACTGTTTAGAAGAATGAATCCCAACTGACTCCTCTCTCAGCTGCTGAGCATCCCTGTGACCCTTGTTTGTTGGTGCCTTCTCTTGTTTGGCAAGTGATATGCCCAGGTTCTCTGTCTTTCACACTTGTATGCACTCTTGGGGCTTCTCTGGCCTATACTAATTCTCCCTTCTCATCATGCTGCACTTCAGCTATGAAATATTTCACATATGGCTGTCCCAGGCTGTCACATTGAATTTAGGGCTTCTTGCAAATAGAGAAGATGGAATAAACAGTGCTATAGATTTTTGCAGTGACGTCCCAATTTTATTTCACTTTGCTCCTTCCCAGTTTTTTATCACAGACATCATTGGACAAGGGGAGAAGGTGTTTGAAACCAGGTACTTGAGGTTCTCTTGTAATTTAAATCACAGCTCTGTTCATTGAGGAAAACAGAGGAAGAAAACCTTTTTTTTCCATGTTCAATCTCTTTAATAATTATGAAGTATGCACTTTCTAAATGCATTTATCTAATTAGCAGCTTTGTTCTAAGGTCTTTTCTTGTAAAGCAGTCTGCTATATGAGACCTACAGTCTTTCCTGTAGGTCCCCTTCAATCCATTGCATTCAAGGCTTTAACCACACAATATGTGCTTTTTTCTTTTCCCTATCACCAGAGGCAGTATGGGTTTGTTTGGGGCAGGGAGGAAGGGACAAAACAAACCACAACAATCTCAGACACCAAAGATCTGTGTTGTATTTGGAGTCCATCAGTGCCCAGTCTTCCAGGAGTTGGTGCTCCATCCTGCTGGAGTAAAAGCTTTGGGAAGCAGCAGTGTCCCAGATGTTCAAGTTCTGCACATCTCTCTTCGTAACTCTTTCCTGGATTATTCCTGAAGAAGGAAAAGAGACACGTTAATGTTTTCATGTGTTGTGGTTGAATAGGTGACTCTTCAGTACCCCTAAAAAGGAAAAGGGGAAATTCTGCAATAACTGATTTGCTTTAATGTTTGTGGCTTTGTGTTGGTTTGGTTGGTTTGTTTCTGGTGGGCTAGGCTTTGGAGGATGGGGGAAATCCCCTTTTCTCTACACCCCTCTCACTGTTTCCACTTGTGTCCTGAATGTGAGGAACAACGAGGGATTCCTGTTGCACATAGTGATCTTTGTACCATTTTATTCCTTGTTCCTGGGGTTGTTTACTCTGAGGAGGGAAAACAAAAGCTCTGAATCCCATAGGAGAGGAGCCCACTGGAGTGTTACCACCCTGGAAAGGGTGAGCTACTTCCTAGGAGTGTTTTCAATATTCAGATACCAGGCAAACCTGGCCAGGAGCTGAATTCAGATTGGGGTTATAACAACCTGAAGCAAACAGAGGAGTCTGTAGTGCTAACAACAAGGAGAGAAAAGACCAAGTGGAAACCCTCACTCACGTGAGCTTCAGTGCACAATCTCAGCCAGCTTTTCCTCGTAATACTGGAAGTTCTCTTGAATGTCCTCCCAGGGCACGAAAGCCTTGGCTTCCTCTCCTTCCTCCTGCTCCACAAAGTTCTGCCACACATACTCAAAGTCTTGAGGCTTCATCATCCTCAGCTTGCAGCCAGCTGATGACATTTTTTTCAGGGCAGCCTGCATTTCTGGCTCTTCCCACATGAAGAGGCGCCCGACCATGATGGTCAGGCGCAGGTTCTTGTTCTTCTTGAGGGTGTCAGTTATCCGCTCGGCGCAGGTGACGCAGGGGCTGGACGACACGTACCAGGTGACGTTGTAACGGAGGCTGGAGTCACACTTGGGTAAGATGGTGTTGAAAAAAGCCATCTCTGCGTGGGCAGCTGCGTGTTCATCTTCCAGGTAACCCCGAGAAGTCACTGACTCTTTGCCTTGGGTCTCGACGACGTAACACAGGAAGGTTTTGTTCCTGCCTGAGCTGTATTCCACGTTCCTGAACTGGAATTTGAAAAATATGGCTGGGAGACGTTCCCTGTAGAGAGAGGAGAGGAGAGAGGTGTCTCAGAGGCAGGTAACAAAGCCTTTATAGCATTGGTTTAGTTCCTCTGATCGTGAGAGGAACCTCATGAGGTTCAACAAGGGTAAGGGCAGAGTCCTGCAGCTGGGGAGGAGCAACCCCCTGCAGCAGCACAGGCTGGGGGTGACCTGCTGGAGAGCAGCTCCAGGAGAGAGACCTGGCAGTGCTGATTGATAATAAGCTAAACGTGAGCCAGCAATGTGCCCCCATGACTAAGAAGCCAATGGCATCCTGTGGGCATCAAGAAGAGTGTGGCCAGCAGGTCAGGGGAGGTTCTTCTCCTCCTCTACTCTGCCCTGGTGAGGCCTAATCTGGAGTCCTGGGGCCAGCTGTGGGCTCCCCAGCTGCAGAGGGACAGGGAACTGCTGCAGAGAGGCCAGTGCAGGGCCAGCAAGATGCTGAGGGGACTGGAGCATCTTCCTGCTGAGGAAAGGCTGTGGGACCTGGAGCTGTTCAGTCTGGAGAGGAGAATGAGGGGGTAGCTCAGCAGTAGTTACAAATATCTCAGTGGTGGGTGTCAGGAAGTTGGGCAGCACTTTTTTTTTCTAATGTATCTGTTGACACAAGGGCTGATGGGATGAAGCTGCAACACAAAAAGTTCCACTTAAATATAAGAAAAAAACTCTTTCAGTGTTTCAGTGAGGGAGCCCTGGCCCAGGCTGCCCAGGGAGGGGGTGGAGGCTCCTTCCTTGGAGGGCTTCAAGACCCACCTGGACACATTCCTGTGTGACTTGATCTAGGTGGGAGCTGCTTCTGCAGGGGGGTTGGACTGAATGATCTCTAGAGGTCCCTTCCAACCCCCACCATTCAATGATTCTATGCTCTTTGACAGGTCATTGCATCTGTGGTGGCTGTGTCTCTCTGTGTATTAAAAGTAGATGCCTTTTAACAGGAAGACAGAAATACAGCTGTAATTACATTTAACTAGTGAAGCTTCCAGGCACTTTCTCACTACCTAGTCTGTTTTACTTCATTGTTACAAACTTGTATTGGGAGTTTCTGGTACCTACATTGACACGTTTGAAGAGGACCTTGCCTCTGAAAGGTATTTCTTGAGACTGATGTTTACTGTTGGTAAGGAGGGACAGCAATTGGCATTCTCTCAATGCACCTGTAGACTGAACTGTTCGTCTGTTTTCGAGGCCATCAACATAGTTCTCTCAGGATGGTGTTGCAATGTTAATCTCTGGCATCTGTTGTCCTAAATTGTTAGGATGATCTCTGGCATTGCTAATTACCCCCAGTGCATTTGCAGTCTGAATTTCCTCTGAGCAGGGCCAGGCATGACTGATTAGTAGCAGTTTTCACATGTTCCAGTTTTACTCTTCCAATAGCTGTTGCATACTAATGTCCTGTGGGGCTCTGTTGTGTCTTTGAGAAAATAGGAGATCAAGTATAACATTGCCACCAAAAAAAGTGTGTTTCCTGCTGAAGTGTGGTAGCTCTCTCATGGATACTTCTGATAAACTTCAGATGGTTGTTTTGATTTGTTGTGCACCTTTTCCACTCTGGGTTTCTAAATAAGCTTTAATCCGAAGTGAATCATCACAGTGTGTAACGTGCTTGCTCTTCCATTTTACCCAAACAAGGTAGCCTGCTGTTATTTAAGGAAGTTAAAAGCAGTCCCTGAAAAATATTGTGTATAGCTTTCATGCATTGCTGACTGAAGAGGTGAAAAAGGAAAGTGCATCATCTCACAGTCCCTTGATTGCCCCTGTAGCATCTAACTGTGGAGTACGTCCCTACAGGAACCAGGGCTTGAAGGGTAAGAGGTGGAAAGATGAAGCAGATAGTGCTGACAACATGCCCTGTGACCTGCTAAAATGCTACAAAGGATGGAAGTGAAGACTGCACAGAGTAACCAAAGCAAAACAGTGAAAAGTAGTAGCACAACATTTCATTTGTTACACAGTAGTAATCTTCTGGCATGTTGTACTCCTCTCATCTGAGCTTTAGGTGGACCTATAACCTTGATATTCCCAGTGAGGTAATAATGAATCTTTGTAAAACAGGAAGTGTCTTATTCCTCCCTGTCTCATCTGCAGTCAGATGATAATAATGTCAGGCCTCTCCAGGGGGTGCACTGAGCAAAGGTCAGGAGAGATGCACAGCCTCTTGGAAATGTAATTGGGGAAAGCAATGAAGCTGCAGGAGGAAGTGGCAAAGTGTTATTTTGCTGAAAGGGAAGAAGAATCTGTGATGCAATAGCTCTCAAGGCATCTCCAGAGCCAGTGGAAGTGAATGGTATGGAAAAGAGGGTAAAGAATCAAAATCTCTGTGTTATGCTTGCTCAGTGATATGGGAACGACAAGTGGATATACTGTCAGCTGGGGCCCTTCAGCTTGGAGGAGCCTGAGGGGTGAGCTCATTNCTGTGGAGGCTCCTTGTCTGGAGCCATCCCAACCCCAGCTGGATGAGTCCCTGTGTGCCCTGCTCTAGATGCTGCTGCTCTGACAGGGGAGCTGCACTGAGTGAGCTTTGGAGGTCCCTTCCAGCCCTGGAGATTCTGTGCTTCTGTGAAATGCTGGGATGGGACACAGAAGATGTGAGGTGGCTGCGAGTCAGGAATAAGGATTGCTCGTGAAAACCTGGAACTGCTACCTTCTAAATTTAGTGGATGTCTTTCTGCAGAGTGCAGAGGGAAAGTTCTGCTGGCACTCCATGAGAAGCCCCAAACAGCAGATGAGAGTATTGAAATGGGAATGTTCTGGGTGCAGGTAACACATTACCTACTGTAAGCAAATGGCTTTTTGCTTAGAAACAAATTGAAAGTTGTGTGCTGTGTAAATACATAACTCAGAGTTAATTACAACTGTTGTAAAGCTTCTTTATCTGTGTGATTCTTGAAAGTCTAACCAGAGTTTTCCATAAATGTTTCATTCCAGTTCCAAAGGCTGAAGGTTTCAGGATGTGTATATTCCACACATGCCTTAACTCAGCCAGGAATTTTCTGGCTGCCAAAGTCCTGTGGCATTTTTGGCTTTTAAGGAAGCTAAAACATAAAAGAACACCCTCCCTATTTAATGTTTTATGATCCTACAGTGCTATCCAGGGTCTATTTGGGCCTGCAACACACATTCGTAGTAAAAGGCCTGGAGTTGTATTTACCACTTTGGTTGTGGATTTCCCAGCACGTGATTTTACAGATGAACAGCTTCCCTTGAAATATCAGAGCACTACAGCAGCCAAGTGGTGTGAGAGTTGCTGTGGTTAGGCTGGCACAGTTGTTCTTTGCACTGAGAGAGGAAGATCATTAGTCTTCCAAAAGCACAAGATGTACGAGTCAAAACAATTCTGTTCATAGAAGTGCATCTGCAGTGGGAATATCCAGCGCTGCTGCCAGCCCAGGACCAGTATCATTCTTTTTTCACACATTGATTTGTGACAGTGGAAGTTTAGAATAGAAGTTGAGCTCCAGAAGTTTTACTAGAAGTAGGTTTTCAGCTGCTTCTTAATGTATAATATAATGGCATTGTGCAATTCTACTGATATGAAACCTGCACGAGACAGCATTAAACAAGAAAAACCTGTGTTGGAGCCCTCCATACTAGTGCAGGTTTAGTTGGCTGTGGGCTAATGAGGGATGGGAAGCAGTAGTGTGTGTGGATATGGACTTCTATTTTAATGACTGAGCAAATAAATCACCCTGTTGGGGTGTGATTTGGTCTATGGTCCTCTGATGTCCTTTAAGACTTTGCATGAGCATAGATGAGGGAAACTTGCAGTGACTTAACACAACTCCCCAGAAAGGTTACTATAGCTTCCTTTTCTTAGCACTTTGACCTCTGTTCCCTTACCATTGGATGACTTAAAATTACCTGCTAGAGCAAGCCTTTTTCCATTGATTATATTAAAGGGCATTATCAGACAGAGATTTAGTGCCTCTTACTCCCTGAGCTCCTTCCTCTCATTCTTTTCACATGCTTCCAAGAATAGTGATGTTCCTGCTTTCTATCATAGATAATGAATGTCTCTTTGATTAACAATGATTCTTGAATTACTGATTTCTCTGAAGCCCAGGGATGCTGGGTCAGGCTCTGTTCCTGAGCTCCGTTTGTGAGGCTACAATAAGTTGTTTTAAAATCACACACTAAATGTCAGAGGCACGTGGAAGTTCATTCCTGATTTAACTCCCTAGACTGCAGAGCAGTGATGAGATGATGAAGTGTTTAAATAGCAGCAATCTGTTCAGGATGCATTGACTCAGAGGTGTATTTAGTCAGGCCTTCTAGATGGATTTTGTCTGTTTAAGATGATCTGGGATGTTCACCTAAATCTGCCATCCTAGCAACGTGGGATATGCATCAGCTTCATTAATAAGTTTCCAGTAAAGACTATAAACAAGGTCTCAAAGTAGCTGGCTGAGAGCTTGGAAAATTGGCTGGTAGTGGATACATAGACAACTGATGAGCTGTGTGTGCTACTCAGCAGGAATCCACATAATCCCATGTAAACCAGAGCAGGGAGGGTGGGTCATATAAATGTGAGCTATAAACTTCTGTCCTGGCAGGGAGTAGCTAAGGCCTTGCTCTAGGACTGTTCCCAAGCAGTGGAGGTTTGGACAGGATGTCTCTGGTCCTGTGAGGAACTGGAAAGCCCCACAGTGAATGATTCAGCAGGGAAAGAACAAGCAAGAAGGAACCACGTGTACCCAGAGCCTGCAGATGGACTTAAATGTCGTGTGCTGCGTAATCTCACCTTTTGGAGTTGCAGCAGGCTTGGCAGGTGACCCTCATAACTTACTGCAAAGTGAAGTATCATCACTGTGGTGTTTATTTGGGTAGATTAAGACTCTTTGCAAACAACTGAGCATCAAAACACATCCCTGAAATAGCTGTGGCGGCTCCTACAACAGACTGAGCCAACCTCTTTGGAACCTCAAGCCTAGCTTTGAGCAGCCTATTTCTGAGTAAATGACTTAATTCTTGGCAAGCTTATTTTCCCATGCTTGAATGGCAGGTGGTGTACAAATGTTACTATTATCTCTGCCTTACCCATTTTTGTTGTTGTTCCAACATTAAGGAACAATAATGGTAACAAAATATGCCCAGGTGATGTGAACTCCACTCTTATGTTTTGTTACACTGGAAGTTGTGCTGCTTTAAATGCTCAACATGAAAATTGTGTTGCCTGGCAGATGACTTTGCAATCTGTTAGAAACCACAAATATTAGATATTTCAGTGGCTAGACTAATTGCTTTTCTGCTTTCTTGCCATTTCTCTCTCTGGTAAAGGCATCGTATTCAGTGTAAAACATGCAGACAAGTCTTATGCATATGAAAGGTTCCTTTAAAAATCATTCCCAGGCACTGAACTGTCAGAACACACTTAATAACCTGCTTCAGCAATAGGATGCAGGTGCTCACGTAGCTTGTTTGCAGTGTAGGGAAGGTATAAGTTGAAACCTTCATTCTCCTGCTCCTCTGCAGATCATGGTGGGCTTCAGGGATTGTCTGAATGCCTTAAACTTCATTTATTGACGTGCTTACCCTGGATAGCAAAGTGTTTTGTCACCTGCTAGGCCATACTGAGATGAAAAAAGATGGAAAGTTTGAGGCAGATCCCTCCATCTGTAAGAATGGCCCTGAACTGAACAGATCATGCGCTTTCAAGCTTGCTGAAATAAAGTAGGCTGGAGGAATACAGCAGCTGCCCAGCATGACCCTGGCACTGATGTTTGCTGAGTAGGAAAGAAGAATGAGAACTTCTAATGCAAGAATGAAGTGTGGGATTATCTAAAAGGTGCTGGAAACCAGGAGGACATATTCTTTAGATTTCAATGTTTGTTCAATGACTGTTTATGCTGTGGCCTTAGGTTATTTGAGCTAATAATCCTGTGTCCTTTTGCCTGCTCTGTGACAGCTATTCTCAAATAAACACGTACCTGCTGGGTTCATTGATTATAGAAAGTGTGTAATGATCAACTGTAACAGGAACCAGGGATTTGTCACTGCTAGAAGGAGCCTCATTTACACCCTGGGGAAAGTGTAAACAAATGAGTCTACTTAAATGTCATGAAATGTACACAGATGGGGCTTACATTTATCCAAGGCTGTGTTGAGCCAAATATTGACAAAAAAAAAAGGGGGTTAATATTCTTAAACAGAGTAATTAGGTTCCTGGTATTTTCCTTGTGAGCCAGACTCCTTAGAGCTATAAGCAACAGCTTGAAAACTTGGCTGTGTGTCATAAGATGCCCCTAATCCAAGGGCTAAAGCTGAAATGCAATGTAATTGAATTTAAGTACTTCCACAGTTGCATTTAAGTGTTTTCTCATAATTCACATAACTGGCTTTATTGGCTGAAAACTTGTAGATACTTACAAGAGGCCACACAGTGATCACACCAGACCGAGGCCCAGTGTAAACTCACAGTGTGTGCTTCTTAAAATGAAAGTAAAAGTTGGATTCTTCTGAACCTCTTTCAGGGCCCTTTAGGATTTCTGCTTTGCTTCCTCATTCTGGTCTTTCTATAGCCAGCATAGTGCACAGAGTCACAGAATGGTTGAGGCTG
>WBNH01009801.1:0-10221 GCA_013401255.1 Urocolius indicus
CAGACATTCCCTCAGCATCTTGAGCAACACTTCGCTGTGTCTCTGGAGCTGGGCAGCCCAGAGCTGGACACAGGACTCCTGATGAGGCCTCCCCAGGGCAGGGCAGGGGCAGAGCAGAGGCGCAGCAGAACCTCCCTCACCTTGCTGCCCACACTCTCCTTGATACAGCCCAGAACACCATTGGCTTTTTTTTTTTTTTTTTTCGGCCAAAATACAGAGAACAGGAACAAAAGGACCAAGTTTTCAGCCTGCTGTGACGTGGGTTTCACAATGGTGTGACTGAACAGCTTTACCTCAGCAAGTGCTAGACAAAACCAAGACAGATAAACACCAAACTCATGAGTTTTGATGCAAACACCTGTACAAAAATTACACTTTCTGAACAAAAAGCATCTGGGAACCTAAAACAACGTGGGGAGACTTCCAAGCTTCTTTTGTACCAGGAGAGCCACAGCCTCAGGACACAGTGTGTGCTGAGAGGGAGGGGGTGTCTGCCCAATCCCTTGGGCTATAAACCATTCCTGAGCTGGTTTTCCGTGGGGGAACACACCACATAACACTGCCATATCCATCTCTCCCAGTTAATCCCTTTTTAAACCAGCCTCTAGTTAACCAGATGCTTCTCCCACTAACAGATGCCCACCAAAGGCAGCAAGATGCAAGCAATACATGTCTGAAGATAACCTATCTACCTTGTGGCTGGGGGAAGATCAAGGCTACCCAACACACTAAAAAGGTAAAAGAAAAGAGCTGCATATCAGCTCATATCACCTTCAGGATATTCAGCCATATCACACCCAAGGCAGGCAGAGATCAAAGCACCAAGTGTATTTACACTTCAAGCAAGGCCCTGAACAAACAGATGTGCTGGTCAGTACCGCTCTTCGCTTGCTCCACAGGAAGGCTGGAAAGTTTCATCTTTCCAATGAAATGAGACATTTTCAAAACCTCTGCGTGTGGTTTTTAAGCCATTGGGTTGAAGAGAGGGCTTATAGCTTCAGCTACTCGCTCTCTTGAAACCCTCCAGAGAGGGAGGGCTTAAAATGATGGGGATTTGGTTAAAGCCACCTCTGGATCCCCAGTCTGCACAGACTCTACCACAAAACCCCAGGAGATCAAGGTCACCTTTCCCCATCAGGGTCAACACAGCAGCAAACCCACCCTGAGAGCCAAGGAACCCAAGCCCAAGAGCAAAGATCATGACCACCATAAGCAGGAAAATCCATCACGGAAGGGGTTTTGTTTGTGGATGAGATGAGAAGGGGATGCTTAATCCTCAGAGATGCCATGGGTTTGTTAAAGTCGAGTGAGGAAAGCATTTGGGTGTTGCCGTGATGCCCACTGGTTTGCATCCTGGCATGTAGAGATGGCCTCCTGTGCAGATGGTGAGTGGATAAGCCACTTGGCACATGGCCTGACACAAGTTCTTGCTCCCCATCCTTTTCTTACCAGGCTTGGATGGCTTTTTATCCCACTTGACAGCAGAAAACAAAAAGCTAGAGGGAAGAAAAGCCCTAGGACAGATGTCTCTGCCAGCCTCAGAGGACAGCAGAGAGTTGAAGTCCCTTCCAGTGAGCAGCTATGTCACTTCTCAGGAAATTCAGTTCTTCTTGAATACAGACCCCTGAGCTATTTTCTTACAATCCATCCCATTCCCTTCCCTGGGAGTGTGGGTAATTGCTGAGGGTGGAGCCCTGTGTACACTGATACCCTGCATTTCTGCTCCTGTTTGCCCCTTGGTTTCACAGGGAAGATAACAGCTTTTGTTTCTTATCTCCTCTGGTTTTCTGCCTCCCTTGTGTCTTCATATCACGTCTCAGTTAAGGTGATGAAATAAACTCTATTCAAAAAGCATTCCAAGGTGGGTTTCCATGGTGTTTCCAGCCTTTGCTGCTGATTTAATTTCACAGACCCTTTGCCCACGTAGTCCCAGGGTCCTACATGCCCTGAGAGCAGCAAAACTACAGACCCCTGAACTGAGACCTTGGCTTTCACCGTCCTCCCTTCACCTCTCTTCTGCCTTGGCCAGATTTGGCTGCAGACATGGCTTGGGGGGTGGGGGGGGAGGGGAATTGGCAGTTGCAAGTGAAAGACCCAAAAGAAACCATCTCTGAGGTTGCAAAGTGTGAGCTGGCAAAATCAAGCACTCACTCGAAATGACACTGAGCCCTAAGTGCCACCTCTGTGGCTACAACGAGGATCCCATGACCTCTGCAGTGCCAGCTCTGCCCCTCCTGGGCATAAACCACCTTTGTCCCTTCTCTCCAGCTACCAAATCCTGCAGCTTTTAAAACCACAGCTGAGATCTTTGACTGGCCTAATCCAGAAGCTGCACAGGCCTGGGGTGGAGGCAGCTTCGTGCCCTGGTGCCGTGCAGGAGCGAGATGATGGAAGGAGCACTGCCAGTGGCACAATGCTGCAGGGAAACTCGTCTGAAAATCACAGAATCATTATGATTGGAAAAGACCTTTAAGATCATCGAATCCAACTATCTTTCTTGTAAAGGGGAAGGCTGGGAACCTTCTCCTTTATGGAGGGGCCCCTGGGTGAGAGCTGCTCTGCGATGGACGGCGCAGATAGAGGAGGGGGTGGACCTCACATTCTATATAAAGCAAACCTGCCAAGGCAGCACTCTCGGAGCTGCAAGGAGGGGTAAGGAACAGGGGATATTCCCCACTCTCTTATTTCAACAGACAGCTTGAGGGGGGTGGCAGAAGGAGGCTGAAGGCAGAGAGCTTCACCATCAGCCCCCGGGGCAGGACGACCTCTGTGTCTCTGTACTCACCCCTGCCAAGTGCCACATCCCAAAAACGGAGTCAAAAGATCCCACGGGGAGCCAACTGTGTGCAGCAGGCGGGGTGATGCCTTCCTTATGCTGTCATGGCACTGGCTGGTGTTGCCAGGGTGCACCCTCTGTGCCTAGGCATGGAGGTAGCATCTGTCCTGCCCTCGGGGTGCTGCTCATCGCTTGCCGTTGTGGTTTCCTCCTCCAGGGCCAGTCCAAGGATGAAGATTCTCCTCTTTGCCGTGTTCTTGGCTTGTGGTAAGTGCTTCATTTTCACTGGGCCGGGCTGGGGTCTCATCTGCATGGCAAAACATAGATGTACAAGCCCAGAGTCGTGCACGATTCAGGGGGTTGGTTCAGTTTTGCAGCTTCTCTCTAATGCTTCGTGTTGTGCTGCTGTAGTCCTGGAGGTCTTCAGGGTGGAGAGGCTTTGGGATGTTCAGATCCATATTTGAGTCCCAGCTGCTCCTAGCAATGTGGCATTGCCAGTTGCAAGCTTGTACAGGGGTGCAAGAGTGGCACAGCATGTACAAGGAGTAATGTGTTCTGCCAGACCGAGCTGCATCTGCAGAAACCAGACATAATCCTGAGGGGCTTTGGGGGCAGTTTCTTGTGGTTCACATACCTGAAAGCGTGTATTTCCAGCAAGGCCAAACTTATTTAATGCCTCTGCCCAGTGTGAGGTGTGGGGACCAGCACAAGTCCTTCCCTCTGTCCCTCCACAGAGCTGCTGCAGGCTCGTGGCAGTGTTTTACAGCTGGAGAGGATGATCTGGTCAACCACAGGGAAAAGTGCCCTCTTCTCCTACAGCTGGTACGGGTGTTTCTGTGGCATTGGGGGCAGAGGGACCCCGGTGGACCCCACTGACTGGTGAGTACTTGGAGAAGCATCGCTGCCCCAGCACAGGCTGCATGGGGGTCCCTGAAAAGCTCCTGGCCGGCAGCCTGCTGGCACTGGTGTGCTCTGAGAGGGGCATTTGTGCTGTTCTCCAGCCATGTCTTGCTGCTGCTTTGTCATTCCCTCTTCCCAGTCACCTTAAATTTGAGGCTGGGCCTTCCTTTCCCTTCCACATGTGGCGAGGGAGGCTTCAGGGGCAGCAGTTTGATGTGGTGTCCTCTGCAGGTGCTGCCATGCCCATGACTGCTGCTACAGGAAGCTGAGAGAGGGCAACTGCAGCCCCCTGATAACCCCCTACAGCTTTCAGATTGCCAACAAAGACATCCTCTGCAGTGAGTATCACTGAGTGGGGGGTCCCATGGAGGTGGGAAACCAGCACCACTTCCTGGGACACTGCAGCCCTGGAGCACGGTGCACAGGAGGGCATCTCCCAGGGATGAAACCAGCCTGATGCCCTGCTTGGGTGCATATGGGAGGATGCAGCATGTGATACATAACGACACGGTTTAAGGATGTGGGTTACTGATGGGCTTGGCAGCATGAGGGGGGGAGTTGGACTTGATCTTAAAGATCTTTTCTAACCAAAATGATTCTATGATTCTATGCTAAACGGGTGCTGCAAAGGATGTGGGCAGGTTGGAGAGGGTGAGAACCAGGACACGCTTCTTCATGTGCTTCCCCTGGACAGCTCCAGGCATTGGGGGTACCCTGAAGGGATCTCATCACTGATACCAGCCAGAAAAACCACTGTAGAGTACTGTGTTCCCTCCTCTCCCCTTCCCCAGGTAACAACCAGACGTGGTGTGCGAGAGAGATCTGCCAGTGCGACAAGGCGGTGGCTTCGTGCTTCGCAAGCAATTTGCCTTCCTACAATATATCCTACCTCTTCTATTTCAAGATGAAATGCCACAGCAAGAAACTTGAGTGCTGAGGAGGAGAAACCTGCACATAAAGTTGCAGATTTTGACTGGATTTCCTCACTGCTATGGCAAGAAAAAGCCTGAGGTGGGGGCTGAACAGAGCCGGAGCCAGCGAGGCTCCCCACAAGGCGATGCTCAGGGTGAGGAAGGGCATGCACACATTACACATGGAGAACCCCCAGTTCCCAGATCAGCTCCCTTTCCCCGCTCCCCCCCCCCATACTCCTCTCTTTTCTCACTTAATTTCATTTCCCAGCAAAGATAATAAAAGGTATTCAAAATGATTCTCTGTGGTGGGTTTTATTGTCAGCGCTACCAAGGCTGAGGCACTGCAACGCTGGCTGGTGAGTCTGGGCAGCACTTGGGCATCTCTCCCCATCATCCTGACACCCCAATATTTACATGCTCCTGATAGAAGCCCCCCCAAAAAATGCCAAAGGTCTGACAGCAGCTGTAATTCACAGCCATTTCCTTCCCCTTTCCATGGCCAGATCTGTCTCATTGTTGCTGAGGGATCCCCCAGCTGCAGAGGAACACTTTGCATCGAGACACAGGGACAAAGAAGTGCCACCAAGGGAAACTCCCTGGGGCTTATTAACAAAACAATTCCCTGTTGTTGATGGCAACTGGGTTTTTTTTTTTGCTTCCTCTAACACCACTTCTCACTGGCTGAACTCACTCCCACAGCTGAAAGACAGATGGTGCATTAAGGGGCAGGTGAAGTACAGCCAAAAGGTGACTTTACAGCAGTAATGGAAGCAGGAAAATCTGGGAGATGGTTTGAGACGCTCCTGTGGCACTTAAGGGTAAAACTGGGAGCTGAAATGAAGACTAAAGGATGGTTATCCACAGAACAGGCAAGACTGCAAAGCCTCACTAATCTAGGAGGGTAGTAAAGTTGGAGACTAAATGGTTTCTCCATAAAGAATGAGTTCTGAACAGAGGCTGCCACGAGGAGGTGGGAAAATCATGCTGAGAGAAGCAAAGGGAAGAAGTGTTCAGCCCAAAACATCCATTTTTCTTCATTCTCCTCTCACACAGGACAAGCATTTCATCACCCAGTACCTGCATAACCCTTGTTTCAGGGAATTGCACGTTTACAGCTGCTTTTATCATTATGTTTTCCCAAAGAACTCATCCTGAATCACCTCTGCAGCACGGCAGAGAGACAATCCCAAGCTGCACAACCCCTCAAAAACCCCAGGCTTGCTTCCTTCACGGCTGCTAGGATGCAAAAGCTGAAGCAGGGCTTTTATTTCCCCTTGATACCACACAGTGGTACAGGGAAGGGCAGAGAAAAAGGCCCTTGGGGCACCTCTGGCTGGGGGCAGAGCGTGTTGGCTTCCTCCTTGGGCTGGAAATGACGCTGCTTTGCCAGCTCATCCCACTCAGTGCCAGCCCCCGTGTCTGGGGGATGGAGCTGGGGCACTGAGGGGATTTCTTGCATTCCTGTATAGGGGAAGGATGTCGCCTTCTCCTTTGCAGAAGAGCCCAGCTGGCAAGATTTGGGTGAAATGAGCATCCAGCAGTGGGAAGCAAACCCTGTATAAAGGCAGCTCTGCGGGCTGCAGGGCCCTGCAAGCAAGCAGTGGCTTTCCTCAGGTAAGTGGGCTTGGAGGAACCCTTTTCTTTCCTTTCCTACTTGAACCAAAAGCTGCAGTGCAAGCAAGGAGTAAAGTCCGTGCTGACAAAGCAGGAACAAAGGAGAGGTTACCTGAGAGGCCAGCCCCGAGGCACAGCAGAGGGGTGCAGTCCTCAAGGGATGATCCCTCCTCCAACTGGCTTTTTCCCTTTCCCTTCATTTTGCTTTCTCCCACCCCTCCACCATCTGATTCCCTTCGCTTCCAATCTCTTGTGCCAAAGTCATCTCATCCCCCACATCTCCTCTAATCCCCAGAGCTCAGGAGCATCTCTGCCCCTGCATGAGGTGGGAAGTGAAAAAGAAAGTGGTTGATCTATTGAGGACATGGTTTGATTTCCAGTCCCAGGGCTGCCAAAAGGATGAACTCTCTCCTCTCCTTCGCTGTGCTGATCGCTTGGGGTAAGTGTCCTCACTCCCACCAATCCCATGGAAATCATTCATGGAAATTAGGACCAGGCTGGTGATTTCTTTACCTTTCCCCATCACCACCTCTCCCAATCATGTAAAATCTCTTGCACTGAGCCGGGAAGAAGTTTCCTCTCCATTGCATCTACTTGTTTTTAAGACATCACCAGCCTGGTACCATTTGAGGGGTCTGAGGGATGAGGATACTGCTGGGGAGCCATCAGCATAACCCCCACCAATTTCCCCTCCCAGGCTTGTCCCCAGCTGATGGGAGCCTCTGGGAGCTGCACAAGGTGGTCACAAAAGCAACAGGGAAAAATGCCTTCCTGCATTACTCCTCATACGGCTGCTACTGCGGCTGGGGGGGCAAAGGACAGCCCAAGGATGCCACGGACAGGTAAGGACCCACTAACAACCTCCCCTTCCCCAACACATCCTTGCACGACTTCAAATGTGGGGGGTAAGGGGTAAAAATGCCACGAGCTGCCACGCAGATGTTGCCAGCTGCACGATACCTGCTACGACAACCTCCTGAGCTACCGCTGCAACGCCAAGAAGCAACGCTACCGCTACGGCTGGCACGGCAGCAGCCCCTCCTGCGGTGAGTAGGACCCTGGCATGAAGGGGATGTCATCTCCCCCTTCAGAGCCAGAGCTGACCCTGGGCTCCCCTCTGCCTGCAGGAACGGGCTCGTGGTGCAGCCAGCTCTCCTGCGAGTGTGACCGCAGCCTGGGGCTGTGCCTGAAGAGAAACCTCCAGAGCTACAGCAAACGTTACAACTTCTACCCCAAGTTCCAGTGCCGGTGATGGGAGTCGGGAGCCCGGGGTTGTGAATCCGCATCCCTGCACAGCCCAGGGTTTAACCAACGGGAAAATAAACAATGCTCTGAAACCATCCCGATCCTCTGGGAGCTCAGAGAAATCCCCACAAACATCCCCATCAGCCTCCCCAAACTGGGCAACAACTCTGTCCCGGGCCCCTGCGTCACTGCAGCCCAGGGGGAGGGGGGGGATTGGCCGGCGAGGGAAGGGGCGTAGCATCAAGTGGTTTTGGGACAGACGAGGTATTTGAGCACTTTGCAGTTGAGAGCCCACGGGCCAGACGCGGAGGGCAGCGGGTGCCCCGCAGGAGCTGCTGGCAGCGAGGGAGTGGAGCCAGAGCCATCCCCCGGTGAGCAGCTCCCAGCCATGGGGCGAGGGCGTTGCTGCTGCAGAAACAAAACTGAGGCGGGGGGAGGGGAGGGGGGGACGGGACGAGGTTGGGAGGAGGCAGGAGTGTTGCTCTCTGCTCTTTTCTATGCCTGCTAGATAAAGCGTTATTATTCTTAGGTACAAACTCAGCTGGGAAGTTGGGATCTAGCTGCACTGCTGCTGCAAAGTGATGCCCTGGCTGCCAGGAGTGGTGGGAGATGTTTGAGTGGTGGGGCAGCTTCCAAAAGTGCTTTTGGCTAAGAGGCAGCGACACTGGTGCAAGGGGACACAGCTGCCTTCCTCCCTCCACGTTTAGGGGCTATTTCACCCATTTTTGGAAGGGCAACAGAGCCCTGGCCCAGGCTGCCCAGGGAGGGTGTAGAGGCTCCTTCTCTGGAGCTCTTCAAAACCCACTTGTACACTTTCCTGTGTGACCTGATCTAGGTGGGAGCTGCTTTAGCAGGGGGGGTTGGACTGGATGAGCTCTGCAGGTCCCTTCCAGCCTGCACCACTCTGTGATTCTATGACAAGGTTTGCAAGGTAGTGCTTGAGTCTGCCCTCAGTTTCTCCTGCCAGGCCCGGGTGAGAGGAAGATGAAGGTCTTGCTGATGCTGGCAGTGCTGCTCTCTTGCAGTAAGTGCAGCTGTTCCCTGCCCCACGAATGAGAGCCAGGCTGCAGCAGGAGAACCCCCAATCCCCCAACACACTCCATGGGGAGACTCCCAGCAAAGCTCTCCTCTGCCCCCTGGCTCCCTGTGCACCATTTCTTGCAAAAACAAACCCCAAACCCCAACCAATCCTATTTTTTCTGGTCACTCCAGGTGTGTTAACAGCTCGTGGGAAGTTCCCTCGCCAGTATGCACCAGGACTCGAGGGAAGCACCGTAGGAAACCTGACTGCCCACGGCTGCCCTCCAGGATGGGCTTCAATGGACCGGTACAGGCAACACAGCCTGGAAAGGCTAATGCTGGCCCTGAGATGGTTAATGCTGGCCCTGGAGTAACCCCAGGGCTTGTGAACAACCCCAGCAGCACCCTCTGAAGCTTTGCAAAATGCAGAAAGGGTTTAGGGAAAGGAGAAAGTCAGGTGGTGTTTAGCTCTAATTCCAGCCCTGTAAGCAGTAAGGTCAAGCCAGTGACAGTGGGTTGAAGTCAATGGGATGGTACCAGAGGATGAGGCTGGGCCTGAAGCCAGGATGCACGAGGGCTCCCAGAGCTGGGCAGGGGGTGCAGGGGGAAGCAGAGAAGAGCCTCAGCATGGGAAAGGGTCAGAAAAAGCAGCTTCTGGTTGATAGAGTGCAGAAAGAGGATGTAAATGCTGTTGCCTCTTCCCACTCCAGTGGCAGTTTCAGATAGGTTGGAAGACACTGGTGCCAACGGTTGGGATGAGGCTTCTCCTTCTCACTGCAGGTGCTGCCGGCTCCGTGCCTGCTGCTACGCCAGGCTGGCTGCACGGCGGTGCCGCCTGGGACCGACCCAGCCCGTGTCCGTGCCCCAGGCAGGGATCCCCAGCTGCAGTGAGTCCCTGCAGTTACGGTTGGAGGGGTTGGGATGTCCTTTTCCAGACCATCTCCCTCTGCATATTCCCAAATAGAAAGTCTCAGAGGTGCTTTCTCCAACGCAGGGTCCGGGACCTGGTGCCAGCGAGGTGCCTGTAGATGTGAGCGGGCAGCGCGGCTCTGCAGGATGCGCAGCCAGGCGCTGCTCCGGCGGCGCAGCAAGTGCTGGGGACGAGCTGGGAGGTGCTGAAGCAAAAAGGCTTTCTGCAAAACCACCTCCGGGCTGAGAAGCAAAAGGACGGAGCGGCGCCGGGAGCGTTTCCCAACCCTGGCGGGTCTCCTCCTCGGGGCTCTTTTGGCTTCAGTGTGAGGACAACAACCCTCTCGTGAAGTTGCATCATCACACACTGGACCCGAGGAGGGACAGCAGCACAGATGTAAAGTTTCAGCACAGAAAAACAAGGGAGGGGTGGACACCTGCGCCTGGGCGCTGCGAAGGGCGAGATGGGAACCAGCACGAGCCTCGCTGCTGCTGCTGCTCATTTCCCCTTGGCTCCAGCTTCCCCCGCAGCCCATCAGCTCCCTCTGCTTTTTGCTTCGCTGCAGATTCTCCTCTGTTGCTCCATAATAAAACCAGAGAGTGTAAAACATCAGGCCCTGGTGTGATCATAGAATGATAGAATGGTTTCAGCCGGAGCACACCCTTAAGCTCATGGGGTGCAGCCTCTGTCCCAGCCCCAGCACCCACCAGCCCATTGCCCTCAGTGCAACACCCACCCGGCTCTGAAACCCCTCCAGGGACGGTGACTGCAGCAGCTCCCTGGGCAGCCCCTTCCAATGCCTGACAGCCCTGGCAGCAAAGACATTCCTCCTCACATCCAGC